>JANZLX010000211.1:29793467-29809040 GCA_025531955.1 Erythroxylum orinocense
ATGCTTAGATGTTTTTTTAAAATCTATGTTGAACCTATAATGTAATTAATTATATGAATGTATGTTGAACCTATGATGTAATTAATTCTATGAATGCTTAGATGATGTATTGCCATGTATATTGACCCAATTGTTACTAATTTTGTATTTAATATCATTAATATTAATATTAAATTTATTGGTCAAATTTTATTATTATCAATATTATTATAATAATTCAGTTTGTTATAAAATAAAATTTGGAAACCAAAATGTAACAACAATTTAAATCTAATTGGAATCACATGATAAAAATTATATTAATTTGGTACAAATTTAACATAGATTATAAATAAACAATTCAAAATTTGAGTTCTACGTAAAATATATAAATTTAGTAATTAGATCAATTATATAGAAAATATCATTCTAAAACTAAAATAAAATAAAATCAAAATATTATATATAAACATTTTCAAATAAATTATTTCAAATTAATTGTACATCTAATCAAATTTTTTATTAAAAATACTGTCAAAAATTTTATATTAATTAATAATTTTAAATTTTAAATATAATTATTTGTTTTACTCGTATTTTTTTAATTACTTTAATTTAGAGCATTGTGTCAAACATTTTTTTCAATTTCCAAAAAAGTAAGAAAACATTTTAACAATTATAATAATTTTTACGGGCTATTAGGTAGGAAATTGAAAGATTATTTGATTTCAATTATGTTGGGAGCAACAATTTAAATTAAAACTGTGATACTATATCTGGAGTACAGATCTTCTGTTCAATTTTATTCTGTCTCATGAAATCTCAGCTATTTATTTGCGGGCCTCACGTGAGTCCTATGCGGAATCCACATAAATAAATGACTGAGATTTATTGGACACAATAAGACACCATAATGTTGAACAAAAAATCTGAATTCTTACATATGATCTAGAGACCGGCACAAAAGAAAAATGCTCGGGCTAAAATTCTATAGGCCCAGTTGATAGTGCCTGTTAGCCATTTAAAAGCAAGGTGTATCAGCGCAAAAGAAAAATGTTCGGGCCGAAGTTTCATAGGCCCAAATTGATCTTTTAAAATCAAAAGAGTATTCGTAAGTGTTGGGGTTTTTGTCTTCAGACAATTACGATCAAAGTTGCCGCATGAACCAGCCAGAGATGGAGGCTGTTGCCGGTCATACGAACCAGAAGGACACGAAAACTATGGAGGAGGACGAAGACCGTAGCGAAGAAGTTCCGTCTTGAATCATGCATCTTCTTTTTTACCATTGATAGTTAATCGACATTGCTAGGCCTGTACTTTAGTTTGGAGGAGTCACAGGAGCTACATGGAACAGCTTGGTTTGTATTCTTGCAGTTGATATTCTAAAAGAATCGCAGTCTAGTATGGGATAGAGTAAGACTTTCAGAGGGTACCAGCTGAGTTTTGAGGATCTGACAACCGGGCAAAAAATACCGGTAGATCTCTACCTTTCTCTGCTGTCCTTCTCATGATGAATGAGTTATTTTAATTACTTCTTTAAAATAAATTTATGAAAATTATTTTTGGTCTTACATGCATTTCACTTATTTCAATGTTCTCCGCGTCTAACCATTTCCAGTTTACAAGTTCTTGCATTCCTCTCTTTTTCATTTATTCCACTGATTCTTTCTTCTCTATTTTTCTTTCAATGTACCCAGGTACCTCGCCCACCTCTTCGAAGTAGAAGAGGACAAGCTCCTCTTCCAGACCCACGAGAGGAGAAAGTTGATATTCTTAAGAAGAAGTTCAAGAACAAATACCTACCTGTAAGTGAAATTTATTTTTGATTGTGCCGGACTTAGTTACTTGTATATTGTATGTTGAATTTAATGAATTTTTTGTTAATAAAATTTTAAGGTTTCTCGAACCCAATAGAAGAAGTTGAGAATGTAGAGGAAGAAGTTGGAGAGCAAATCACTATAATTCATTTTTATATATTAATTCTTGAATTGAGAGTTCTTTCTTTTCGTACAATTTCTTAGGTGATAATTGTAAGAGAAGAAAGAATCTCAATTCAAGAATTAATAAAGAAAAATGACTTACCGGAACTGGCTTTCCAACTTCTTCCTTTACATTCCCAACTTCTTTTATTGAGTAAGGAGGAACTTTAAAATTTTATTAACAAAATTCATTAAATTGAACAATCAACATACAAATAACTAAGTACAGTATAACCAAAAATAAAATTTACTTACAGGTATTTGTTCTTGAACTTCTTCTTCTACAATGTTAACTTCCTCCTCTTGTGGGTTTGAAGGAGGAGCTTGTCCATTATGATGCCTTCTACTTTCTGGACAAGGTTGAGGTTCTTGAATTTAGGAAAAAGCCACCCAAGTGAGTCTCTGCTTACTAAATCAGTTTCATATGCTTATATTGCTTATTCTCTCAACGTTCTTAAATTGTTTACTAGCTATTTTGCATGTGTAGTTTAATGCTTTATTTATTAGAACTCACCTTATTTTCCTTTTGTATATTGCACAATTCTCTTTAAATGTTAGTAGTTTTTGTCATTATATTGTCATCTTTTGTTACAGTACAATCAATTTGTTTCTTGGTAGGGGAACTCACTATTCTCTAACAATGGTTTCAAAATGCAGCAAAATTGATGGATCAAAAGACTTGTCCACAGGCATAATTGGTGAATCGTTGTCCAATAAGTTCACAGTTTCTGATGACAAGAACCTACATGAAACAAAGGACAAGGTCCATCAAGCAATGGTATTCAATGATATTAGCGAAGATGGTGAGAGAGGTTTTAGCAATAATGATTGCCAAACAGGTCAATGAAAGTGATACAACCTATTCGTTTATTTATTTAATCAATAATTTCTAATAGTAATATTATGTTCTTAGTTGATTACAATGGTAGATGCTTAATGTTTGTTTATTTTGTTTTTAGGGATTTGTGGGTGAGTTTTGTGGACGCCCACCTTTTATTGGTGGTATAGGTCATTTAGATTTTGATAACTTAACATGCTGCTGCAACAGAGTATTGGTGCTAGGATGCATTCATTATGCTAGTGGTTTAGAAAATAAAGATAAGGTTTGATGGTAATTATTCAATTCATTTTGCAAAATTGAATTGTTTCCTTATCTGTTGTTATACATCCATTTAAATTCTCTTTTGCAGGATATAAACTTGAAACTTGAATGCATTGTCAAAGCATATTCTACATACTCCTGCGGTGTTATGTATTATGTAACATTTAAGACCATGGATGCTTGCGGAGTTGTGAAACGTGAAAACGTATAAAACGCAAGTTTATTATAATCCCTTTGTTGATTACCCTTTCGCCAAGGTTTATTTCTTCCGAGAAAAGCCACTCAAGTGAGTTGCTTTATAATATTGTTTATATTTTTTAAGCTTTCTCAAACTGCATATCATAAATTAAATTAGAAACTAAAAGCTGCAAATTTTTTTTTTCGGGTTGAGCTTGTAAATTGAAGTCTATCTAGTTCACCTTTAATTTTGCTTCGGTGTATAACTGAAAAAGGAAGTCGTTGCAATATGTTCATTTTTTTGTGAAATGATTGATTATATTAGAAAATGAAACAAACGTTTCTATTTATTAATGTAGATATGTTTGTACTAATATTTCTTGGTTGTTTTGCAGACACAATTGATTAAGCTCTCCCTTGCTACTTCTGAAAAAGAGTTTTGATGGAAATGTTTGAGAATGTGCTCCATGTTTAACACAATCTTCCTTCTTCTAAAATTGACATTTGCTTGGTGGTTATCATTTGGAAATTTTTTAAGATGATAATTAGTTACTTTTGAACTCAACTATTCTAATGAGATAGTTCTTGTGATGATTTCTGCTCAAGGGAAGAATTGACGTGTCAATGTTATCTTTTGATGTTTCATATTTCTGTCATGATAAGCCAGAGCTCGTATGAACTTGTGTTTAATTAGACAAAAGTAGGTATTTTCTTGAGAATGAGATTTAATCTCAAATTTATGGTGCAAATTTTAGATTTAGCATCTCAATTTCGCTTTGATCTTTCAAAGAATTATTGTAATCAAAATAACAGGTTGTGCTGAAACACAATAGGAGAGATTCCTTATTTATAGTTTAATCATTAAATGAAAATGAATTAATTTATTTTTATTTATAAAAACATTATTTAATAAAATTTAATTTGTTAATTAATAAATCAATTGATTTTTAATAATAAATGTTATTAATAAATTAAATGAAAAATTAAGAATCGAGCTAAAAAGTTAAATAGGGAGTTTTTACAATTCAACTACTTTTAATTATTAACCAAATATTATCTTTTCAAATGTAAATGTGTATATATATATATATATATATATTTAATTTTTTCAATGTATTTAATGTCTTAAGTAACAAAAACTGAAATCTTAGCATGAAACAAATTTATTTATTTTAACACATTCAAACCCAAGACTCATTGTCTAGAATCACTTGATATTAGTGTTAGAATTTATCAAAATTCTTTTAAAATTGAAAGAAACTATATTATATTACTATATCATCTTTAAAATTATTATTTATCTTCTAATAATATAATTTATACATCATACAATTCTTTCTATCATATTTGCAATATATATATATATATATATTATTGTATTAAGAAGCATACATGCACGCAGTGATAGGTAGCGCTACGGTGTCCGTAAGATGCGCATTGAATGAATCATTCCGTGGCCCCGCTAGAAAAACGAGTCCATCTGTCTCTTGTACATACGCTTTGTAGTGTTTCACATACAGAGGGCAAGTCCAACATCAAGTGTAAAGTGCAAGAGCGAGTGGAGTTTAATTGATGTACTCGCCGTAAAATTCTGACACGTGAAGAAGATGCGGGACTGCTTGTGCATGACATGATTATGATCATAAGCAAGTCCATTCAATATTTCAGGTTCTTCAGAAGGGTTGTTTTTTTGGACCGCAAAAGCTCTCAATTAATATCCAAATCTCTATCTTATGATTGACGTAAATTTAAAAAAAGTCAAACCTAAACTCAAACTCAAATCCGATCAAATTTAAGGGGGCGTTTGATTTGAACATAGGATTAGATATGAATATGAGTATAATAGTAGAAGAAAATAAGAATAGGTATGAAAAATTAAAAAATGATGTTTGATTTGTAACTTGAATTTCTGTATTAATACTAATAATATTGTTTAGTTTGTTGCATTAATGGAAATGAAAGATAATGTAATACCATTTTTTCATATCATATTTGTTGTTGTTGTTATAAATAATAATAAAAATAATAAGATAATTAATTTCGTATAATAATAATAATAAGTTTAATAATAATAAATAAATAATAAGAAGAACAATAATTAATAATAATTTTAATTTTAATTTCAATATTTATAATAAATAATAATGATGATGATGATAATAATAACAACAATAATAATAATAATAATAAGTTTAAAATTTATAATAATAAATAATAATAATAAGAACAATAATTATAACTAATAATAATTAATAATAATAACAATTAGTTTAAAGTTTATAATAAATAATAATAATAATAAGTTTAAAACTTAATAATAATAATAATAATATATGATAAGTTTAATAATATATTTAAGAATAAAAATTGTTTATGTGAGAAAGAGGTATAAATAGTAACCACTAGATTGAAATAAAAACTTGATACCCACCTCCTTTGGAGGGTTTACTAGATTCTCAAATTTAGTAGAATGAATCCATTCCCTTGGAATTGAAAACCCCAAAGCAAACACTACTTTTTACAATTACTCTATTCTTTCATTCTCAAACTCCCAATCCAAACGCCCTCTAAGTACATAATTCCAAATTCTACCTCAAACCTCATCACCTCATCAAATTTAGTTGACTTCAAGTCACCGATCAAATCAACCTTAATTCAAACTTAATTTGATTAAATTTAAACCGTTAACTTTAAATCAAACCAACCAGACCTAACTAATTTGTCATTCTTAATTACTAATCAATTTAATTAAATTTGATATGCCTCAATTTATGCACAATTCACAAGTATTAACTACATTTAAAATTTTGTTCAATCGGTAAGTAAAGAATAACTACATAATATGAAGTATATATAATGGTAATTCTATGACCAAACCTGTAATTATGATTCAACAATACTACCAAAATTGGCAACAAAACCATATTAGACTTGCTCAATCATATGTCACTCCTCATAAAACAATGGAAAGCTTTCTTCCTGATTTAGTCCGAGCTACTTCTCTATTATTCAAAATGTCTCAGGAACACAACTTCCCATCATTACAGATCTAACGACGTACAATAACATGCAAGTAATTGTTAAAAGAAAGGAAAACTGATTAACTCCGAGCCTCAAAAGAAGCAATCTCTTTGCAGCTCAGTAAAAAAGACATTGGAAATAAAAGACTCGATAAATGTACCTTACAAACGCCTCTTTATAGTTTAACTGAGCATCATGATTTCTTCCTTCATCTAGGTATTTTGAAGCTACAAGTGTACATCTTTCCGCTGTAAAAGCTACGCAAAAATGAAGATTATATATGAGAGGGCACCAGAGGCATGCTCCCAATTGCATAACGGATCTTCAAATTTTACTCATTCGGCGCCAAAGCAGTGTCGGAGAATAATCACAAAACTTCGTGAGCCTTCCCGTAATACCGGTTTATGAATGGAGCCTGCACAAATCAAAAACACCAAAGAGAACATTTTGATCAAGTAAGCCCTTTATGGGAAAAAAAGACGAAAGACTAAAACAAAAGGCCACTTCAATCAGATTAAAAATGGACTTCCACCCACAAACAAGAATAGCCCAAAAACAATGACTTTTTGAGATTTCAAGATGTATCATGTCTTTCTACATAATTTCAAACAAAGGAGTTCTCAAATAACAAAAGGTATCTTTGTGAAAAGCTGAACGGTAATGAAAAAATTTACAACAGAACGCATTTAAGAGATTCAGAAAACATGGGAACACCCATAACTGAAACCCTATCGGAATAAAGCAAAACGTGAACCATTAAGTCTGGAGTAACCTCAACATTTTACCACCTAATATCGAAACACAGCATTTCTCATGGGAATGAGTTCTCTTCAAAAGCATTGAATCATATTATATAATACATTGATCAGCTACAATGATGTTCTATAGTGTCAAAAACAGAGAGTATAATGGAAGATACAAGGAACAAAAGCCAGTAGATCAGAAATTTGAAGGTCACAGTGAAGAGATTATATGGCATAAGGTACGGCTTGGATTGAGAAAATTCAAAGATGACCGCATAATATTAGACTTAAACAGTTTCATAAAAAAATGAAATGAAAACTTATCATTAACTAGGCCATCATAATACCTGTTCAAATTTCAGAAAATCAAGCAACTCAAACCGATTATTAACTGCTTAATTATGATGATAAATAAAGAATCATGACCCACAAGTTCTCTCGGGACAGAATACGTGATCACTATTATAGACATTGAAAAATTAGTTTAAAATACATCAGTAGGGCGCATAAATTATTCATGGACATAATTTAAGTTCCTGTAGAAATATAATTACTTTTCATGCAAAATTATCCTTGTCAACTGACCAATCTCAATGTTTTACCTTGACATTTGATACATCAGGTGTATCTGGCGTTTGCATGGGATAAAACTTGTAAAACCTCATAATCTCAAAAGCTTTTTTGGTCTCCTCACTCATTTCTTCCAAGGCCTTTTTCCTGGCTTCCCTTGCCTATGTGTGAAAAAAGTCAGTGTACACAGCACAAATGGGCCCAGAAAAAAAGCAACAGAGAAGTATCAATGTAGAGTACCTCTCGATTAGCTTTCTTTGCCTCTCGAACTTTCTCTTTAACAAAGTCCTAACAAATTAAAAGAGATCAGATCCAGTTATTAACTCCACGTTTAGACAGCTTAGCTGCCTATAAGAGTTGAGCATATCACAGAGACCACCTTAAAAGCATCCTTTTGATCTTCAGATAACTCCTCCTCTTGGATCAGCTTATCAGTGAACTCCTACATAACATATAATCAGGGATTTTAATGATAGATGGAAGGTAAGTGCAGCTATCTTCTGCATGCCTTGGATGGTTAATTCATGTGAAAAAATCTAAATAAAAGCTTTAAAAGACAGCATTGGCATCCACCCTGGTTGATAAGAAGAGTCAGAATATACCCCACATACCTCAAGTTCGTCCAATTCCCAATCAAATTCGCAAAAAACCTGCAGTAACCAGAAATTTAAAAGGTCAATTTTGTAGAATTATATCCTATTGCCAGTTATATGAAGCATTTAGTGTGCTTATTCAACCACCCAAATTTGCCAAATAGAAAATATTTCAGTGCTCAAGAGTCTTCCTATACCAACGACAACAAAAACCCATCCACATCAAAACACTTTGCTATCGAAAAGCTCTTTTCTATTTGCATGCATACTCACTGGCTTTGGCTCAGCTGGAAATATTATCTGGACTTCAGTGCTTTGCAGAAGCTCATCTTCCTTTAAAGGCTGATAGAAGTCTGTGAAAAAGAAAGAACATCACAATATCATTTATTGATACAATATATAACACAACTACAATACTGAATGAGTTGTAACATTAAAAATCTTCATGAACAAACTGAGAAACTAAGATTGTCTGGACAAGAAAAATTATGAATCACAAATTTCCCTATTGTCAAAACAGTTTAAGCAAGACCCACATCTCTTTTTCCATCAATTTTCGAATTAAATATATACATAAATTTCACAAGGAATGATACAGTTATCTGAAAATTGTTTTAGCACTCACAAGGCAGGCAGTACTCATATTTCTTAACTCGGTCTATCTTCAGATGCTTCAAAGCGGCTCTACAAACCAAAGAATGTAATATGTCAAAAGAACCAGAGAATGATGCACAATAGCAGCAAAGCAACTAAAAAGTCATGGTTATAACAACCAAAGAAACTGAAAGACAACACCAAACAAGTACACAAAGAGAGTGGGAAAGAGCTCCAAGGTTAATTGCAGAAAATACACATTAAAAAGTTTGACAGAGTTATAAATTAAAAAACCATGACCCTTCAAATGCTTCAATCATCTTCACCACTCAATTCACATTGTCTCAGTAGTTCCTTGTTAAACAGGATCCAGCACAAGACAAAATTGCTACCTCCAAAGAACATGTATTAAGATATGTACAAATGAAGCAATTGGAATTGTTTATGTTAATGAATGTAGTGATAATAGATCATAAAGCAGAACCATATTCTGGGTTAGTTATGTCCAACAACAACAGTTACTCAAAAATTTCCCATCATTAATCTTTCAAAATAGGATATAAAAGTATGAACAACAAAGAAGCCACTTCTTCCAAAATTGACATGTACAGATATGACAAATTATAGTTTAGCAATAAACAGATCAGTTAAAAACTTACAACAACTTTTATCTTTTTAAAGTGTTAGTATTGACAATTTGGCAGACAATAACTGAAAAATTAGAATTTAAAAATCGTAGGTAGGAAGGAAGATAGAACAGTACCTCCTCTGAGTGCATCCAAGAATAAAAATTTGATGCTTTAGTCTGTCAACTTGGCTGTCTCTGTAGAAAGGTTAAATAGATGACAATGAGTAACAAATAATTCAAAGCACAATCAACGCCTGAAAGAAGTCAGAAAACTTTAACATATGATTGACGTTAGGAACCTGTTCTCCAGAGGAATATATGGTACCCAATCCATTTTCATCTGTTTCATCGGAACTATCTCTTCAGCCTCCCTCTGAACAGAGTTGATTCCAATCTTATCAGATGGTGGAAAAGGAGAGTCAACCTGGAAAAAAAAAAAAAAAAAGCATTTTATCATTGTGTAATTCTTGGCCTGAACTACATATGAAGAAACTGCTACCACACAATCTCCACTGATGGGAGGGTTTAAAGATCTGGTGCAAAAAAAAAAGGCCATTTAGAATCGTTCACCTCTAGCATTTTCAGAACTATGTTTAAAAAGCAGATGCAAAACATATCCAATATGCACCATGAATCAATGTAGCATTGTGAATTGTGCTTAACATGAGCACCAAAAAAAAAAATTCCTGAATGATTGACCAAGTTAAAATGAAACCTAAACTTAATGAAATGAAATGTAAAATATAACTGCAAGAGAATATCCATAAAATTACCGCAACCACCACAGGTATGTATATTAACTTGTTTTCACCCTTGAAAGGGACCAATTGAGCTGCAAAAACATTACATGAATTGTAAGCACCAAGAATTCAATGCACACCAACAACCACAACCATAAAACAAAAGCAACTTACGTTCTGTACAACCAAACAGATAAACTTTCTTCCCGTGCAGAGCACCTCCTTCCTCGAAAGCATTCTGCCCAGTGAATTCAAGAATTCTATAATTATACGCACATTTCCACTACCCAATCAGATTAATAGACACCCTC
The DNA here is from genome assembly GCA_025531955.1 of Erythroxylum orinocense. Classification (NCBI taxonomy): domain Eukaryota; kingdom Viridiplantae; phylum Streptophyta; class Magnoliopsida; order Malpighiales; family Erythroxylaceae; genus Erythroxylum; species Erythroxylum orinocense. The sequence goes on from JANZLX010000211.1 coordinate 29,803,905, forward strand.
ACGAATATAAGTAAAATCAACTGATAAATCATGCAACTCACTTCTAGATTAGTGAAGTCCCAGTTGAATTGATAAACAGCGTCTAATTGATCCCACTGCCACAACAAAAATTAAAAAAATCACAAAAAAAAGAGAAGACTAACATTCATGAATCTAGAAGCTTAAAATAAAATGAAAAACCTCCGTCCCAACAGGGAATGCTGCCTTCCACAAATCCTCCTACACAACACAGAGTTCAAACAAATCTCCATTAAAAAGAACATCAAAACTTCACAAACTCAAACCTCGAAAAAAATAATCCAAAGTCAACGACTCAAAAAACAGTAAGCGATTACCAAGTTCCGTTTATCCTCGAAATACTCGGGCTCAGGTTCGGGTTTGGGTTTGGAAGCCTTGATCCGTTTAGCACGAGTAGGGGCTTTCACAGGCTGTGAAGAAGTAGAAGGTTTCTCGGATTCATCTTTATCCTTCTCAGTCCTCTTTCTCTTTGCTCCTCTCTTCCTCATTCCCGCACAGAGATAGAGAGAGAAAGTGTGTAAGCTTTTTGGGATTGAACTAGAAAGAGAAAATCTGGATAGATCCGGAATTTGAATTTGTAGAGAGAGAGGAAGACATTCGTTTTTTAAAGCGTAAATGGGACGCGGGGAGTTAGGGTTTTGCAAGCTATAGACTCTAGAGACATGTAAATGATCTTTTTTGGGGGTAAAATTGGGGTTTTCTAAAAGAGGCAGAGGCATTTTGGGGTTAAGATTGTTGAGCAGAGGCGGAAATATTTGAAATTTTGGTGGAGTTTGTAAAGCGGGACCAACCAAGTGGATGGATGGATGTATCAACCAAACGGCTGATTTTTCTGTCTTATTTGATCAATTATAAATTTTAATTCTTATAAAAATTTTGAAAAAAATAATATGAAGTTTTAGGTTCAGAAAACAATTAAAAAAAATTAAATTTTGAAAAATAGATTTTAATTATGCATTCTCAACTAATTTTTAGCTTTGAAATTTTATTTTTAATTTTAAGATTAAAATTTGGAATTTGATTCAATTCAATATAATCTTAATATGAAATTAAAAAATCAAGTTTACTTTTGATTGAATTTAGGTTTGAATTGAATAATTTTTTTAAATACAAATTTGATTCATATTAATTTTAAATATGAGTCAAAAAAAATTATTAACCTTAAGCTTGTGATTAAATTCAGGTTTAAATTTGTTTATTCAAGCACGGTTAGGTTTAGGAATTTTATACAAATTAATTTAAGCTCAAAAAAAGGTTTTGAGTTTATGTCTGACTTGACCTATTTTCAACCCTGCTGAGAGATGACAATACAATAACAACAGCAATAACACCCGACAGAAATCTTGCTGATAGGCAGGGTCTTGGGAGGTCCAATAATATGCAGTCTTATCCCTATTTAGTAGAGAGGTTATTTTCAAATGACCTGCATAAACAACAAAAGAGAGAAAAATAATAATAAGAAGAAGAAGATTAAAAATAATTGTGGGTCATTTTCTTAATAAGTTCTAACATTGTCCTATTATTCTTGATCACCTGTCTCCAATTCTTCTTAGATCTTTATTTTTTTCTCTCACAATTTTTTAGTACGATCCTTTCGCATCTTCTTACTGGAGTGTTTAGATGTTTCCTCTTAATATGTTCAAACGACCTAAATCTTATCTCTCTTAATTTGTCAATAATATTAGTTATCTTTAATTTGTCTTTTACTATTACATTTCAGATTTTATCTCTTTTAGTAAGATTGTACATCCAACGAAGCATCCTCATCTCTGTCACCGTTAATTTATGACTATGTACTTATTTAATGGCCCAACACTTCGTTCCATAGAGCATGGCCAACCTAGTCGCTAAACAATAAAATTTCCTTGAGATGTATCTTCTTGTGTGCAAAACTCCTAATAAAATTCTCCATGTAAGTCATCATGATTTTATCCGGTGAACTATGTCTTCATCAATTTTTCCGTTGCTTTGGATAATAGATCATAAATATCTAAAACGCTCATTTTGTGGTACAACTTATAAACTAATCTTTACCTCTATATCAATAACCACTTTATATCTCGAAAAGTTATACTCTATATACTCAGTCTTAGTCCTACTCAATCTAAAGTGCTTTGACTCTAATGTATCCCTCCAATATTCAAGCTTAGCATTGGCCCCCTCCTTTGTCTCATTCACTAAAACAATATCATCAACAAGCAACATATACCAAAGCACATCATCTTAGATATTATTGGTGAACTCATCAATCACTACTACAAACAGAAGGGGTTCAAAAAGGAGCCTTGGTGTAACTCAATATCTATAGAAAAATGTTCAATATCTCCTCCTATCTTCTTTATTTTAGTTTTTATACCTTCATACATATCCTTAATAATATGTATGTAAGTCATAGGAACCCCCTTGACTTTTGAACACCTTTACATGTTCTACCATACGCCTTCTCCAAATTAATAAAAACCATATGCAGGTTCACTTCTTTGTAGTACTTCATTAACCTTTTAAGGAGATGCAAAGCATTCGTCATGGATCTTCCTGACATGAAGCTAAATTGGTTTTATAGATAGAAACATCACTTCCCGTTCTCTTCTCAATCACCTTCTCCCATAATTTCATGTGTGACTAAGTAATTTGATACCTCCATAGTTGTTGCAACTTTGGATATCCCTTTTGTTCTTTTGTAAAGGAATTACCTTAATAAATCTCCACTTGTTCAGCATTTTGGTAGGCTTAAAGATGATATTAAAAAGCTTGGCTAACTGAGTAATGGCCCTAGTTGGCAAACAACTGATTATATTGATTGTGTTTGGAAGATGGCTGATCAGCCGAAAATTGGCTGATTGAACAAGACATCTGTTTGACCAGCCGTTAAATTTTTTTGGTAAGTGGCTGATTAAGTTGGCTGATTCACCTCAATCAGCCAAAAACCAACAAGCTGCTAGTACCCAGCGTTTGGGGGTAATCAGCTGATTACCCCAAACCCAAAATACCAAAATACCCCAGACCTTTACGTCTCTTGTCTTTCTCATTTTCTCTGGAACACCCGCTATCGTTTTCTCTCTACTCTTCCAATCAATCGTCCATATCAGGTTTCCTTCTCACACGATGGGATTTACTCATCGCCGGAGCAACACCGTAACCAACGACCCAACAACGACTTCTCCTCTTGGAGTTATGTGATTTGTTTCCTTTAATGGCTATCGAGATTGTGAGTATAGAGGGATTGAGTGGATCAGCGCCACCGTCGAAGCAATTTGGTGTTACGAAGCCGATATCGGTGGCGGTGCCCACAGAGGTTGATGCTCAGAGGAGTCGTGAATTGGAAAAGGTATTTAGAGTTTGTTTTATTTTTGAAAAATATTGGGTCTTTTTGGTAGTGATTGGTGCTGGATTCTTAAAGTTTCAATCTTTCTAATCTTTGATTCTTAAACTTGGATTATGATTTCTGGGTTTTCTTTGGTATATATGGATTCAAAGGTTTTCGTTGGTCTTGAAGACAAAAAGAGATAAAAAAGCATTCTTTTTTTTTTGTACACAGCCATTGTCTCATTTCTTGTTTGCTGTATATCTCCATTTTTGTTTGTTAAGTTCAATCCCCACTTTAGGCTTGATTTTGGCTTTTTTGTCATGTTCTTTTAAAAAGTTGAAAGCTTTGATAAGGAATCAGCCCCATAACTGATGGTGGGGTGGACCTATTGTCCATTTCTTCTTTGCTGATCAATATGGGGATAAAAGTAACGAGCATGGAAGTTAAATTTTAATAATCCAAGTGTTTCGAATCTGATTTTTAAGGTCTTACACTACATTTAATTTACTAACCTCGTGAATGGTATAAGGATTAGCTGTAAAATACCAAAAAAAATTATCTTTGGTTTTATTTTTATTTTAGTCTTCCAATCCAGGAATGGAGAGGCCTATCTCTTTGACAATGTGCAAGTTTTATTGGATTTTGGTATTCATTACTGATTCGATATTGAATTTATTATCCTTGAAAGGTACATCATATTATGATTGTTTTTTCAGATCTATGCAATTGTTATGAGCCTGACTTCAAGTTTTGAGTAGGTATTCTTGTTGCTTTTTAATTACTTTTCATCAACAAAGATGGTTAGGTATTCTTGTTACTTTTTTTTTGGATTAGGTTGTCTGGGTTCTAGGTAGTTTTGAAATAGTTGTTGTTGCAGAAAGGCTTGGAATGTTGGGAAATTACAATGCAGTTCTGTCTATTGGAGCTGTGGTATGATTCCTCTTTATGAGCACCTAGCAGTAATGGATTTAGTATGAAAATGCAACCCTGTTTAGGACTTAGGAAGGGTAGCTCCTCATGTCTTTTGGTTAACCGTATAGCATCTACTGGCTTTCATGTTCAGTTTCTTTTTTGTTGTTGTTAGATAAGAGGTGATACATCACATTACGATGCCGTTGCCAATTCAGCAGCATCAGGAGTGCTTTCAGTTGGTCTAAATTGAGGTTCGTCCTTGAGCTTTGCAGCAATCATTTATTCTATTGTCATTGTCTTTAGCCTCCTTTGGACAAATAAGATACAATTATACCTTTCCTTTGTCTACGTTGCTGAGATTGTTTGTAATGACATATCTTTTACTAACGTTACTTTGACATGTGAAGAACATTTAGTGAAATCAGTCTTGACATTGATTCACATGATAGATAGTATATTAATATTCTCTTTATTATAAGTCATTGCAACAATCTGATAGAGTAGGGAGTAGGGACTGGATAAACAGTAAAGAAATGTAGAGGATGATGTAAGGAACAGAATGAAGTATATTGATATCTCCAGCAGGAATTCGAGAACCTGCCTTTTCTCCTAAACCAATACTCTCATTACAATATTCTTCTCTGTCTGTTTGTTCTACAGTACGCTATATAAAGAAAAGCAGTAACAAACTTGTGGCTAGCTCATCAGTTTACAAACAAACCGTGGCATGGCATAACAATCTGTCCTTTTTACTCTTTATTTACTAATAACCCCAAATTCCTTCCTTCCTATGCTTCACGTGTTCCTTCCATCAATTCATGTTGGATCCGGCTCTATGAAATCCTCTGGACTTCTTCCTCCCATAAACAAAGCGAATGGCTGGTCTTGTGGGTCTATCA
>JANZLX010000211.1:29839225-29852848 GCA_025531955.1 Erythroxylum orinocense
CCAAAATATCAAAGAGACAGAACATAAATCGGACTAAATTTGCTTAATATGCTAACCCCTAATTTGGGGCGTTACAGTTCATCTATTCTTGTTGAACTTTGGGAAGTTTTTTCGGGACTTCAGCTTGCTTAGAATTTGGGTTATCTTCGGATTGAACTAAAAGTGGATTCTCTAGTGGTGCTTAATATGTTGTCCTCCTCGGCTCAAAGAACAATGTCACTCAATCCCCTAGTAATGGGTATTAACGAGTTGCTTACTCGGAACTGAGTTGTTTACTCGGAACTGAGTTGTTGTACACTGTCACATTTATCGGGAGGGTAACCGATGTGCCGACTGACTCACCAACTTTGCCGAACAATTTGCCTTAGGGTTCACTACGTTAGAGACTACACCTACAGGGTGCCTCTCTATCCTTCTAGAGGATATGTCGGGGGGTCTGTCTCTCTAGCCTAGTCCTATAATTTGTCTCGTGTTTTCTTTTTCTTTATTAAAAAAAGGGTAAGAAAGGGTTACAATTGTAATATTGTCGTTTATTGATTTATTACAATTTAATAAATTAATTCATAATTCATAATTTGTAATTTAATTTAATTGGTATTTTTAAGTTTTAGTGTATTTTAATTTTTATTAAAAATAATTAATTATAATTAATAAGCATGTGTCACATTTTTTTAGTGTTTGTTTTTAGAATTATTTTAGCATTACCTCTTCTACTTCTTATTCTCTTCTACTTCTTATTCTTATCTCTTCTTGTTTTATTTACTCGATTTCATAAAGTAAAAACATGATGCTACTTTATTATTTATGTTTTAAGATATACGTAATTTGCTATAAATTAGTTATTAAAATAATTTGTGATACCTTTTATATTTTGAAATTATTGGATTTTGGGTCGATTTTTAACTTGAATACGTAATGTATTAAATTGAAAATAGTTTTATACATTACTAATTGTAATTTATTTGAATGTAATAAAAAAAAGTTGATGTAAATATTTTGAATGAAAGCGTAGTTTACGAGTTAGATAACCTTAAGGAAATTTGAACTTTTTACAATAATAAGGCACAACTTTTTTCACAAATACAATTTTAATTTTTATTATTATTTTAAGTTTTATATTAGACTCCAATTTAGTTTGAATTATTAGATTTAATTTATTATTAGTTCATTATATAATAAAACATATTGATGAATTTTTTATTTCAATAAAATATTTCATTTTTACATACACTTATAATTTTTATATTTATATATTATATGTCTGTTTAATAGCTGTTTAATACCGGTTGAACCTTCAAATTTTAAACTTGTTATTTGACTGATTCAATGTCCGGTCTAGTTTTTAAAACGTTGATAAAGAGGTGAATTTTTAATCTTGTAAAATCTAATTAATGATAAGACAAATTAATATTCTAAAAATGGGGCTAAAAGTTAAACTACTAAGACAAGAAATTTAAAATTTAAAAGGTTCAACTAGTATCAAATTATTATAAAATTAGTTAAATATTGAATAACATTGAAGAACTTAAAATATGCTTGAAAAAGATTATCTCTAACAATGGAAAATTTTGAAATTTACTTTTAAAAATGAATTATTAAATGAAATTTTATTTATTTATTTTAGTTAAAATTAATTAATTAATTTTAGTTTATAAGGATTTACTAATTTAAGAAATCGACTGATTAATTAATAAACTGATTGGTTTTTCCTAACAATATTTATTAAAGTAAGTCAAATTAGAAAGTTGAAACTAAACCAAGTAGTTAGCCGACTTAAGACTTTTATAATTAAATCGATTGAACCGATTTAATTTTCTAATTATTAAGACAAGTAACGAAAAATTTATGAGAGAGGAAAACCTTAAAGTTTGGTCAATGTAATTTGAAAATTTTAAAATTAGGTAGAAAATATACTATTATAAATTATTGATATTTTAAATCATTTTAATCCAATATTAATTTAATTATTTCTCTTTGTATAATAAAAAACCATAAGGTTTAGTTCGATAATTTTAGCTTATGTAGAAATAAAAATTAACAACATCAAGATAGCATTATGTCATTATGAATTTGTATATAAAATTATTTTATTAAATATATTTAATAAATAATTTGTGTTGATTTTGATTATAGAAATTCATCTTTATTTTTATATTAAAGAAATGCATTATACTTTACATTTTAGGTATAAGAACTATGCTAGTATTCTTGAAATAATTAACTTTTTATTGATATTATTTACCTGTATTATAAAGATTTTGTCAGAGAAAATAAATTATTTTTTACTATGATGTAATTGAATTATATATAGACATTAAGTTTCATTTAAAATACCTTAAACAAGAGAATCTTAAAGTTATATACTACACATTATTTTTTAGTTAACGAATAAATGACAAATAATTACATTTTAACACTTAGTTTAATTAATTAAAAAACTTTCAATCAATAGAAAATATTTAATTTGATTTATTTTAATAACTCTTATCGTTAAAAATTAGTTAATTTTAGTAAATTAATAAAATTTTATAAATTAAATTAAATAAATAATATTTATTTAATAATATTTTTAATTAAACTTTCAATTTTTCGATAAATAAAGACATTCTCTTTTAATTATATTTTAAATTCTTTAACTTTATTTAATCTTAGTCGTTTTTATGACAATCTAATACCGATTAAATTTTTTAAACATTAGATCTTTTATTTTACCGATTTAAAGGTCAAGCTTTAAAACATTAATTTTGTGATAGATCCTCTGACTATATTTATATGCAATCATATAAACAGTACACAAATCATGTTCTTGATTATTATACCGTTAAAATGAGCAATGTTTAATGAAAAATTAAAACCCTAATTGTAATTGGATTTTTAATATTATAAGATATCACAGTGCGTGCAAACTTGTTTCTTCAATTGCAATCTATCCACAGCTTGAGTCCCTTGTGGGAGTAACATTCTTGAGTCCCTTGTGGGCTTTGAGGGTGGGCTCCTTGTAGGCCTGTGGGTGGCTCACCTCCCCCTTAGCGGGCCGCTGAGTACCTGATTTACATTCTCCCAGTTGCTTCGTCGGGCCGGGGTGTGGGGGGCCCTTTGGGTTGGGGATTCAACCTTTTTGCTCCAAAGTACACATAGAGAAAAGTATCACATGTCAGAAACAGTACATGCCTGTTGCACAGTCGACCTATTACAGTCTATACGCAGAGTAGTCTACTAGCTACTACGAACTCTGTATGTACTTAGTATGTCAAACATTCTATTCTTGTCCCGATTTGATCATTCAATGCTTCAGCCTACTTCACCTTGCACCGGAGACTCATCGCTCATATCGCTCATCAACACTTTCCGAACCAAACGGTAAAAGGCCTCATCGGTGAGTTTCGACAGGTTCTTGATTTCCATATGATCGGCAGCCTGTAATTGCTAGTTATATGATAAAAAGGATGGAATGTCTCTATATACAAAGTTAAGAAAGAAAAGAACATTGTTAATAATATAACTGACCACCATGAGCAATCCTAGTGTGACGTCGTCGACTTTCATGAACTCCTCCTCCCATTTCTTGAGCTCGCGTTCCACATCCACCTGCTTTTGGCAGTATTTCATCACCAACTCCATCGTATCGCTCTTGACGAACGGGATCACAATTACGCGGCTGCTGCTGTCGTCTTCGTCGTCGGAGGATTTGGACCGTGAGATCAATCGTTTCACCAGGTCCGACTGCGTCGCCACTTCTTCGCTCGCTGCGAACTCCACTTGATCGCAGGTCTTCAGAACTATCTTCCTCGATGAAGAAGACGCCATTGACGTTGATTGTTTCAAGCTTTTTAGCTAACACTGCAAAAAACTGAGAATTGACGCGAAGACGACGGTTACGGGACTGAGTATTTAAAGAACGGCGGGCAGTTATTGGACTTCCACATGTCAAACACTGACTGGACAATCGAAATCTTACAAATTGGATGGAAAAAAATTATATATGGGCCTGAGTTATGAATGGCCCAAATATAACAGAAGGTTAACATGAAACTCCCCGTTTTGCTCTTTGGTTCTTTTTGCAATGTTTTATGGTAAATTACCAGCCACAGCCCAATCTTTTTTTTCTTTAATAATGGGGAGAACCGAAAACAGCCTACACTACAAGACGAGGGATATAGAATCTCGATATATCTGCAATGAAAAACAGGTAGCATCTAATAGGTGGGTTTATAAAAATTGTGGTTCCTAAATCAAAATGTGTGACATAGTTCGCGAACCAGTCTGTACATCTGTTACTCTCTTAATAAATATGGTGATAAATAACCGTCCAATTCTGAATGAATAATATATGAATACTTTGAACTAGGGACTAGTACCATCTGAATAGGACTACAATACTAGGATTGTAGAAAGTCCGAACTTAATGGTTCTAAACTAGGGAAGATATTTGTGTCTAAGCTTCCTTGGCAGTCAACGACTTTGATCCAAATTAATTAGATTTATTTTCAAATATAATTTGACCCAACTTTAAACTCTTCTAGTAGAAAAAGGAGGGAAACCGAAGTGGATACAAAATTAAAAGTAAGTAAACATTATTCTATACTCGATCTCATTTATATATATATATATATATATGTGTGTGTGTGTGGAAAGTCGTATTCAATGAAAGTCATATGTATGACTTAAAAGGAAGTTTTTTTTTTCCATATCTTTGGAGGTCTATGGAAATCAAAAAGTCAAAATAATTGATTTTGTTAGCCTTATAAAAAGGGAAAAATAATTCTTAAGAACTCGCTCATATTCTTCAATGTATTACATAAGGAAAAATTGCAAAATCTGATCACATTTATAGTAATCGATTAAATGTTAGTTAACCCAATTATGTTCAAAAAAATGTTAGTTAACCCAATAATCAAATTTAGTTTAAGCACGATTAGACTTCAAGTTGTTTAAGCTTGATTAAACTCCAATTTAGGGTCATTTCGGACTAAGTTTTTGTTTGGTTGAACTTATATCAGTAAAGCTTTTATCAGAAAAACTTTTTTCTACAGATCTTTTTTTAGAAATTTTTTTCTAAGAAATCAGTTGACTGATTGATTGCTATTTAAAAAATATTTTTTTAAAAAAACTTCATACAGTCAATTGTTTAACAATATAAAAATACTTTTAATTTCAGCTATATTTTATTTTATAATAAAAATTATTTATGCATATAAAGATTATTTAAAGTATATTAAACAATATGCAAAACATAATATATTAATTATTATATGATTTTAAACAATATGAAATATAAATAAAAATATATCTAACTAAATCTTTTATATGGATTATAATATAAGTAAAACTAATATAAAAATAAATATTAAAATATATAAAAAGTTAAATAATATTATATAAATCTCAAAATAAATATTCAAGCTAAGTAAATAATTAAATGAGTTTGTAAGATATAAGTTTGTTGGTATTTTGGAAATTATGTGTAAAACATAAAGACAAAAGAAATTAAAAAATAGATTCATTAATTAATATGAAAAATCAACCCGAAAAATATTATTTGAGAGTTATTTTTGAAAAGTTTCTTAATAAGATGTATTTTGGCTGTCAAAAAGCTTTATCTTTTAAAGAAGAGTTTTTTATTTTACAGTGAAACACTAATTTTTCTTAAAAATAATTTTTGTGGTGAAGAAAAGTGCTTATTAATTTCCTAAAAGCCCATCTAAACAGTCACTAAAACTATTTAATTGGATCCAAAGTTATTCTTAGTTCTAACATAAAAATGTTTAAATCTAAGTTGAAATTCAAATAAATAAATGGGTGTTTGATTTGAGTTTAGTTTAATATTTTTATATTATATATTTAGGTTAGATTCAAATAAAAATTTTAAAATTAAATTGAATAAATAATTTTAAACTTTTCAAATATGTTTAAAGTTCAATTTAGATTATGATCTAAATATGAATTTGGAATTGATTTGAGTAAATTGAAATGAAGGTCAAAAAGAGCTGCAATTATCACATCCTAAATCAAATTGGATATAAAAGAGTCATGCGTGCCGAGGCACATCTAATAATGCCTACTTACTTACTTTACTTACTAATCTAATCAAACCTTTGACTGAATCTCAGCTGGCAACGTGGACCCCACTTCCCCTTCCCCACTTTTAACTCTCTCAATCGAACAAAAGCTTTGTCCTCCTACTTCACCTCCTTTCATTACATGCTTTGACTGATGATGTGGGGCGGGCAGCGGGCAGCGGGCAGCTGAACCCACACAGCCACTGCACTACTGCACGCTACTTCTCTCTCTTTTTCTGCCTCGGTTAAAAGCAAAAAAGTTTTCAACTTTATACCGAACACAGAGCAAGAAAGTAAAAGAGATCTACAATCCAACCCGCACATTTTGATGTTAGGACGAGTTTCAAGAATCTTCTCTCTTTTTGTTCTTCTAGTCATCCTTTGCTCATGACATTCGTTTGAGAGAGAGATAGAGAGGGATTGTAGAGCTTTTTTTTGTGGCTGTTTTGAATGAGAGAGGCCTTTTGGTGATCTGGGTTTTTGTCAGTGACGAGAGAGAGAGGGTTTGGGTGATTCTGGCGTCTAAGTGAGGTGATAAAGTTAAGGGCTTTTTTATTTTGGTGATTTGGGTTTTTGTCAGTGATAAGATTGATGGAGAGAGATAGAAGCTTATTGATCCTGGTGTTTAAGTGAGATAAAGAAGTTGGGGCTTTTTTTTTTTTGTTTTTCTTGGATGATTTGGGAATTTTTTCAGTGATAAGTTCGCGAAGAATCATGGAGAGAGTGAGTGGGGTTTGGGTGATTATGGTGTGGATTATCCTTGTGGCACACTCTTCTCAAAGGATCTCCGCCAATATGGAAGGTTCTTACTTGTTCCTTATTTTTCTTATCAACCCGTGGACTTTGTTATCATCTAATTGTCGTTTCTTTTTCGAACTTATATTTGCGGATTGTCTGTATTATACGAGACTTGGCGGAAGTATGTGAAGTTATTCAACGTTTAGTTCAAATTCCTCATTTATGAAGTTCAATTAGATTGTATTGGAATCTATGCAGTTCTATTGGGTATGATTGATATCCTTTCAAGGAATTTATTATGTTCTTGTTATGACAATGACTGCCGTGTATAATAAGTTGGACATGATTTATTCTTATGCCAAAGTCATATTTGAGTACTTCATTTTCAGATATATATTAATTGCTTTTCATTTACTTAGCTACTTTGTGTAGTAGCTTAAGTCATTGGTTTGATAAGGTTTTAAATATGGCTGACTTTAATGTCTTTATGTCCTGTTAGAACATTGGCAGTTCATTGTCTGCGTGGACCTTGTGTTCAATCAGTGATTAGTCAAAGCTTAGTTTATGACTTTCAAATATTATGCTGACTTGTTTATCTTATTCTTAGGTTGGAATGTTCTCACTGGGTGTTAAGCTGGTTTGTTGATAGATTGGAATCTTAGTGGGAGTAGACATACTCTAGTTGCTCGGTTTAATTTCAGAAAATGATAATTTCTCAGAACATGAAGTATATGAAGGCTACATATGTCCGCATCAGTAATAATCATGTTTAGGGGGTATTTCAAAATTTTCCTCGAAAAAGAAAGTAGTGGTAAAATGGTGATTTTTTAAACTAGAAAAACATAGATTTGAAGTTGAATAACAGTGACAATAAGGTTTTTACAATCTGCTCTTGTGTTATATTTATGCATTTATTTCATTTTAGGTAATACTATCCTGTACTTTCTTCCTCCAGCTAGTGGGCATATCGGTGCACCTATTGGCTATTTTTGATGGTTATATTGTTTGGTGACAAATACTGTTTGCATCTTTAATCAGGTGATGCTTTGCACAACCTCCGGGCAAATTTACTAGATCCTTATAGTGTGCTTCAGAGCTGGGATCCCACCCTTGTTAATCCCTGTACATGGTTTCATGTTACTTGTGACAATGAAAATAGTGTTATAAGAGTGTAAGCAACTTTGTTTTTTAACAACTTTTATAGATATCCAAGCAAGTGTTGAAGTCTTATGAGTCTGCATTAAGAAGAATTGACTTTTTGACTATTGCAGTGACCTTGGAAATGCTGCATTATCTGGACAATTGGTTCCACAGATTGGTCAGCTTAAAAATTTGCAGTACTTGTAAGTTGTCTTAACAGTGGGGATCAAATGATCAGTTGGATGTCCTGCCCTTCGCCTTTACTTTTTCTCCTTTGATTTTGTAGTTTGTTTTAGTCTTCACATCTATTAGTATGCTACTTTCTTCTATTGCTGTCTTGGTTCTTGATATTACCACTTTGTCCTTTGTGTGATTTATGCTATCCACTTTTTCATGGCAGGGAACTCTATGGCAACAACATAACTGGACCAATACCAAATGATCTTGGGAATTTGACAAACTTGGTTAGCTTGGATCTTTACTTGAATAATTTTACTGGTCCTATTCCAGAACCATTGGGAAAGCTGAAGAAACTGCGCTTCCTGTATGAATAGGCATCCTTTATCTCCTATTACATAATATTGATTGCTTTGGAATCTTTTAGTTGCTCTTTTGTTGTTTAACTGATTGTTATTTGGTCTGTTAAGCTTTATGTCAGTATGAAAGGTGGTTCAGTTGTGAGATTGGTGAATTCAATTTTCTTGCATGATTTTTTCAAATTATTTGATGGCATGGTAACTTGTTCTAATTTCTGATTCATTCCCTGATGTTATTTTTTTGCGTCAAATTCAATAAAGAGACTACTCGGTCAAATTGACTGCATATACTGGGATAGTTCCTCCTTCATCCCCCAGATTTTGATGCCTCAATGATAAAATTCCATGAATATAATCCACTGAATGTACATCGTGTTAGGAAGTTACACCTCTGTACTGGCAGTATGATTTTTTAGTCAGGAAGATGTTACAAGCAAGCACTGTTATTCTATCCATTAAGTGAGGAGGATTTTGGTTGTTGATGCAAGACATTGTTGACATTAGGTAGTTTGTGTTTATGGTTCTGACAAACTAAGTTGCAACTTTATTATGTTCAAAGAAGTCCATTATAAATTCATCTCATAAGAACTTTACATTGAGGCTGATCAAAATTTTTTTGAGGTGATTATACCAAGTTACATTATCTATTCTTCTCACATTTTATTCTGACTATAATTTGTTCCTATTAGCATGTTCTGGCTCTCTATATTTCACACACACATATACCCTCCATTTACCCACTCCCTTATATCTGTTGATTTGATCCTGATTTTCTAGTTACATTATGGAAAACTGGAACTTCAACTTGATATTTACTTTGTGTGTGTATGTAATGATAGGCGACTCAACAACAATAGCCTGTCAGGTTCAATACCTATGTCTCTGACTAATATCACTGCACTGCAAGTCTTGTAAGTGCTTACTTCAATTTATCTGTTCTTCTTACTACTTTCTTTTTCCTCGACTGCTGGAGAGTGGTGGTACAGTTGTATGATAATTAACCTTTGTCAGTGTGTTTGCAGGGATCTATCAAATAATCGCCTGTCAGGACCTGTGCCAGATGTTGGCTCGTTTTCACTGTTCACCCCTATCAGGTGTTCTTTCTTGCAACAAATTTTAGGAGATTGATTTACTGATATGCCCAATTAGCTAAATTCAGATTCTTGCAGCTTTGCAAATAACTTGAATCTATGTGGCCCTGTCACTGGGAAGCCTTGCCCTGGATCTCCACCATTTTCTCCACCGCCTCCCTTTGTCCCTCCAGCTACGCAATCTTATATAGGTAGATTTTTGTATCAATCATGCATAAGTTGCAAAATTAAGTAGTTTTACACCTTATATTCTTGTTGGTTCGTATGATTATCTGGTTTCTTGCAAAATGCATCTTTACCAAGAGAATAGTTGGTTAAAAAATGCTTTAATTAAAAAAAACATGGCCATTTGTCTTGCCTACTGATGTCTGAGTTATGATTCCAATTTCTTTTTTTCATACTAAATGGGAACAAATAGCAAAAAAAAGAGAGGTGATATTGTGTTAATTTCTCTACCTCAAAAGAGCTAAAAAGTTAGCTGGTTTTCAAAGATACTCTTAAATTAGGCATCTGCTTGAGGAATGAATTATTTTACATCAGATTGACATAACTGAATTACACTCTCTTATCAGGAGCGAATAGACCAACTGCAGCAATTGCAGGTGGAGTGGCTGCTGGTGCTGCTTTACTGTTTGCTGCTCCAGCTATTTGGTTTGCATATTGGAAGAGAAGAAGGCCGTTAGAGCACTTCTTTGATGTACCTGGTTTGTACTTCTCATTCAACTTACTACTATTTGGATTGTTATTCCTTAACATTTATTCTCTCTTCTCAGCTGAAGAAGATCCAGAAGTCCACTTGGGACAACTTAAAAGGTTCTCTCTTCGAGAGTTACAAGTTGCAACAGATGGTTTTAGCAACAAGAATATACTGGGAAGAGGTGGATTCGGCAAGGTTTACAAGGGGCGCTTGACTGATGGATCCTTGGTAGCAGTAAAAAGGCTAAAAGAAGAGAGGACACCAGGAGGAGAGTTGCAGTTTCAAACCGAGGTAGAAATGATTAGCATGGCTGTACATCGGAATCTCCTACGCCTTCGAGGGTTTTGCATGACACCAACTGAGAGGCTGCTTGTTTATCCTTACATGGCTAATGGAAGTGTTGCATCATGTCTAAGAGGTATCACTTTTTTCCATCTCCTGCTTTGGTCATCCTGACATGTTGAAATACTTCCATGACATAAACTAGGATTCGGTCTCTTGGATACCACGTCTGCAGGGTATAGGGTAGTTGGATGTTCTTTTTCTTCTTCCTCCTTTCTTTCACTCTCTGAGGTATCTCTTTTTGAGTAGATTTCCAAATCAAATAATCCTGAATGAAATCAATTGCTTTTAGTGCTCCTGCTAAAAATAGAAACGGAGAATCAGATTTTAAACTCACAAAGAGTTTGGATTACATTTACCATTTGTGGATACCTCTGCGTGCTTTGGTATTGCATGTGGGACAATTTCGTGTCCAAACCAATTGGACAATCAACCTGGTTCTGCATCAATCTGAGCCATGCATCTTCAAATTAACTTTTAATGCTCCTCCACTTTATGGTATGATGGGTTCATAACCCCATGACACTATAATTTGATTTAAATATATGTTTGTTATCAATTTGAGGGTTGTGATGAGCTAATTCTTGTAGAACGTCCACCATCAACACCCCCACTTGATTGGCCAACGAGGAAGAGGATTGCATTGGGGTCTGCCAGGGGACTTTCCTATCTCCATGATCATTGTGATCCAAAGATCATTCATCGTGATGTGAAAGCTGCAAACATATTGTTGGATGAAGAATTTGAGGCTGTTGTGGGTGACTTTGGATTGGCTAAACTTATGGACTACAAAGATACTCATGTCACTACTGCTGTCCGTGGGACAATAGGTCATATAGCTCCTGAGTATCTTTCCACTGGAAAGTCATCCGAGAAGACGGATGTTTTTGGTTATGGAATCATGCTTTTGGAATTAATCACTGGACAAAGAGCGTTTGATCTTGCAAGGCTTGCAAATGATGATGATGTTATGCTACTTGATTGGGTAATGCATTTTCCCTCTGTCAACATGTTTCTCAGATATGTTCTTTTACAAAAACTTGTGAAAAGAAAATGAAGTTTCTTCTGCAATCTTAAAGTGCCTTAGGATAATATTACCTACTCGAATATTATGGTTGTATCTTTGATTTGGATTTAGCCAGATTTCAGATTTCACATATAAATGCTGAAACCATTTGTGTAGAGCTATGAGATTGCCTTAATTCTTTTACTATGGAGATCCAATGAGGTCTAATTGATTATCTCTCATGTATTCCATGTCTAAATAAGAATCTAAAGCCTGTTTTTTCCTTCGGACGATCACTCCCAAGTAATTATCAATCAACTTGATTACTGATTTTGAGCTACCTGGAATGAGGGGGAAGGGAATGTTTAATGCTTCTGATGATGAAAGATGATGATTTTTCTTGTAACTAGCAGTTCTGCAAATTTTGCAGGTTAAAGCGCTTCTCAAGGAGAAGAAATTGGAAATGCTTGTTGATCCAGATCTTCAGAACAAGTACATAGAAGCTGAAGTTGAGCAGCTAATCCAAGTGGCATTACTCTGCACTCAAAGTTCCCCAGTGGATAGACCTAAGATGTCAGAAGTTGTTAGAATGCTTGAAGGCGACGGACTAGCTGAAAGATGGGAAGAGTGGCAGAAGGTGGAGGTGGTACGCCAGGAGATCGATCTTTGCCCATCTCGAAATTCCGAATGGATCCTCGACTCCACCGAAAATCTGCATGCTGTAGAATTGTCTGGTCCTAGATAATCATTGTAGATGATAAAAAAAAAAAATTGTACCACATCTAATATATTGGTCTTGGTTATTGGTCTTTTTCCTCAAAAATTTCCTCATTCTGCAATGAGACCAGTATAGGCACTTTAGGAATTGTACACCATGATTTGCGTACAAGTGCTGCCTATGATATTTCTGGGATCAGCTCAGTTCCATGATCCCTGGAGGAAAAACTGGAAAAAGGTGTACACTACCTACTTTTAACATACGAAAGCTACCGTCTTTTGCAACTTTCAACTCACATGTTCAGCAACAAAACCTTGCATGACTCGAGAACATTGAATGATCCTTTTATATGTTCCAAGTGTCATTTTGTTGTATTCCATTTGCTTTCTTGTTGAGTTTGTCGTGAGTGTTTCACATTTAATGTTTGATTTTAATAAAATTTAATTTATTACCATTTTATACCAATAACTTAGAGGCTATTTAGTTATTTCTTTAATTGTTATGTAAAAGATGTAGCTTTAATATTTAATCTTTGATAACTAAGTCTCTGATATTTTCAAATTATAACGTTTATTATTATTGAATGCTTGAAAATTATAATTTTTTACGATAGAATTATTTACAAAAAAAATTTAAATTTTGTTTAATTTTTCAATTATAACCTGAAATTAAAAAATTGACAATAAATTGTTTAAATTTTCAACTTTTTTAATTATAGTCTGAATTTAATTTAATGGAATAAATTTTATTTAAAAAGTAGCATCAAAATGATTAATGAAATGATTAAAAAAGTTTAAACTAAACTTTCAAGAAAATGATTGAAGTAAAATGAAATGATGTATTGTTAAAAATAGAATCCTTAAATTAGTTTACACAGCTTTAGTCATTTGTTATTTGTTTGTTCTTCGGACGTCTTTAATCTTTTGTTTTCTATTTGTTCTTTTAATGCTCCAAACAACTCCCGTATTGCAACATATTGTACTAGTAAGTTCTTCGTTTTCAGTTTGCTCTCCTAATACTATTACTGTGAGAGTGTCGGGGTTGTGCAACATGAAAATCGAAAGGTAAGCACGTCAAGAGAACAAACTAAGTATGAAGAGAAAAACTGAAAACAAAGTATGAGGTCATCAGGACCGCGTAATTTGATTTAGATTATATTTAAACAACAATATCATTTTCATTATGTGATTAAATGACGTTTTTGAAACATATGACAACTCACGCCAGTAAATTTAATAGAGATTTTAACATTGGGCTAAAATTGAATAAAATTGAAAGTTTGAACATTTTATTGCT
>JANZLX010000211.1:29852948-29873174 GCA_025531955.1 Erythroxylum orinocense
AATTATTTACAAAAAAATTTTAAACTTTGTTTAATTTTTCAATTATAACCTAAACTTCAAAAATTGACAATAAATTGTTTAAATTTTCAACTTTTTTAATTATAGTCTTTATTTAATTTAATGAAATCAATTTTATTTAAAAAATAGAATTAAAATGATTAATGAAATGGTTAAAAAAGTTTAAACTAAACTTTCAATAAAATCATTAAAGTAAAATGAAATGATGTCGATGTTAAAAATAGAATACTTAAATTAGTTTACACAACTTTAGTCATTTGTTATTTGTTTTGTTCTTCGGATGCTCTCAATCTTTTATTTTCTGTTTGTTCTTCTGATACCCCAAACAACTCTCATATTGCAACATATTGTACTAGTAAGTTCTTCGTTTTCAGTTTACTCTCCTAATGTCTTCAGTGTGAGAGTGCTGGGGTTGTGCAACATGAAAATTGAAAGATAAGCACGTGAAGAGAAAAAACTAAGTATGAAGAGAAAAACTGAAAACAAAGTATGAGGTTATCAGGATTGCGTAATCTGATTTAGATTTATATTTAAACAACAATATCATTTTAATTGTGTGATTAAATGACGTTTTTGAATCATATGACAAGTCATGTCAGTAAATTTAATAGAGATATTAACATCGAACTAGAATTGAAAAAATTAAAAGTTTGAACATTTTATTGCTATTTTTTTATGTTAAGGCTAAAATTAAAAAATTAAAAGTTTTAGCATTTTATTATTAATTTTTGACGTTTGGACTATAATTGAAAATTTGAGTAAAGTTTGAGATTTAGTTTGGAATTAACCCTCTGTGATACGAACACATTTCAATATATAAAATTATTTTAATTTAATAAGATGTTTTAAATTTTATTAATTTAAATGTTCATATTTAATTATATTTTAAATTCACATATTTCCTCAATTTTGTAATATAAATTAGAAAAATAAACACATAATTAAATAAAAATTTAAAATATAATCAACTTTTAACTAGAATTGCAAAATAAGCTAATTTTAAGTATATAAGATTATGTAATTTAAATATTTGATCAATTTTTAAGATTAAATAAAATAAAAATATTAAGTTATTAGTAATAACACAGAAAAAATAGTTTTGATTAAGACTCAGTCTAATTTAAAATTAATAAATTTAATTAGAATCGATTTGGATTATTTAATTCTAAAATGAATTAAATTAAATTTAATCCTTTTAATTTTTTAAAATAAATTTAAATGATTAACTATGGGATCTGCCGCCCATGGCCAAGCCTAGAAAAGACAAAGATATCATGTGGCTCGCCAACTTCGGAGACTGTATCAACCAATGAGTGTCGCCGCAATCTCCACTTCGAACATCTTTCTGACTGCCACGTGTCCCAACCACCTCCACCCCTTTCCCTCCAAATATTGTTATTAATAATAAATATGACAATTAATTTCTTTTTTAATTTCGATTGCATGCTTCATTGTCTTCGTCTCTGTCTGCTTCGATCACCTTCACTCTCAACTCCCAAGAATTACAGACAAACTCATGAAATTTAGGGTTTAGATTTGAGCAAGTTTTACGGTTTTAATGGCTTCCACTTGGTCTCCCTCCCTCGGCTTTCTCTTTCTTTCTCAGCCCTCTCGGCGCTTCCTGTCTGTTTCTGCGCACTCACTCTCTAAACTTCCTTCACTTTCTAATTCTTCTAAACGCCGCCGTTTCCTCTTAGTTCGAGCTGTTAGAGCAGAAGAAGGTGTAGCGATTAGAGAGAGAGAAGCTGATTTGTTGAAGGAACTCAACGGAAATGGTGCTCCGGCATCCACCAGTGGTAATGGCAGTGCGGGTGATTATTATGGATTTGGAAATGGATCGCCAATTGAGGAATACGAGAACGGCGGCGTTGATAGTGTTAGTGACAGGAGATTGGTGAAGTATGTCGATGGTGGGAACGGTGCTGCGGCGGCGGAAGAGCAGAGGAAGAAGAGGATAGAAGAGATTGGGAAAGAAGAGGCTTGGTTTAAGCGTGCTAGTCAAGAACAGATTGAGGTGCGCGTTTGCATTTTTTTTGTTCTTCTTTTAATAAGTTTCTTAGTTCACATTTCAATTTTACACAATCCCATGCTATCGCATTCTTTTTAGCTGTTCATGATCAAATTTTAGCTTTATAATGTAAATAAGTTTACCCCGTGGAAGTTGGTTGGTTGTTTAAGAAAGGTGTCTACTCCTCCTATATGGCTTTGCTCGGGTTGGATGAAAACTGTTGTTAAGGCTTACTTTAATCAAATGCATTTTCAGATATAGTTTCTAATATGTCATTTCCCTTGGTTTCTATGTACTTCTGTTACATTTGTGATCTTTACATCTAAATGTCTGTGGGGCTTTCAGGCTTCCGTTGCACCAGGGGGCCGATGGAATAGATTCAAAACCTACTCTACTATACAAAGGACCTTGGAAATATGGGGATTTGTATTTAGCTTTATCTTCAAGGCTTGGTGGGATAACCAGAAATTCAGTTATAGAGGTTAGTCATTTGGTAGTGTTGATTTGTCGATGAGATTGGTTAGTCATTTGGTAGTGTTGATTTGTCGATGAGATTGAAAACATATTGTTTGGTACTTGGTTGGCCTATCTTAGAAAAGTTGATTTATCCACGGGCAACTTTCATTTTTGGGGTTCCTTGGAAGATTGGCCCAATGTTCAATAATCAAACATTTTATTTTCCTCTTCATACGTAGTTTTCTGACAGGTCGTTTTCTGTGAATCTTTGTTAATGTACAGGAGGAATGACTGAGGAAAAGAAAGCTTTAAGACGTAAAGCTCTTGCCAAATGGTTAAAGGAAAGTATATTGAGATTAGGCCCTACATTCATCAAAATTGGCCAACAATTTTCAACTAGAGTTGATATTCTTGCTCAAGAATATGTTGATCAGTTGTCTGAACTTCAGGTTCTTAATCTTTATCATCATCTCAAAGCTTCTTTGGTTCATCTCACCTTTTCTTTTCCATTATTCCTTAAACTATTTTCTATTATCAATCATTTTGGGTGTTTAGGGAACAAAAATTATTTGATGTTATTTCTCAGTTCTAACATTTTCTTTATTTCGTTGTTTACTTTAGGATCAAGTTCCTCCTTTTCCATCTGAGACTGCTGTAGCCATAGTTGAGGAAGAACTTGGAGCTCCCGTGGACAACATTTTTGATAGGTTTGATTATGAACCAGTAGCTGCAGCTAGTCTTGGTAATCTTTTTCCCCCCTTTGGATATTTTCTGATGGCTAGATTTTGCAATTCATAGATGATGTCGATTGACCATTTCTTGATGTGGAAGGTGAAAGTTTTGAGGTCTTTTTGACTTGCATATTATGATTAATTATGGTTTCAGGTCAAGTGCATCGTGCAAGATTGAAGGGACAGGAAGTTGTGGTTAAAGTACAGAGGCCTGGTCTCAAGGACCTTTTTGATATTGATCTTAAGAACTTGAGGGTAGGCTTCCTTAGTACATTGTTCTTTGCTTATTCATGTGTACTGAAGCTTTAGGATTTTTGAGCTAATAAATCTCAAGATACAATCAAAATCCCATTTCGCTCCATATGACACATAGGAATCAGAAAATAGAAGAATGAAAATGTTAATCAGGCAAAGTTGTTTTCTATCACCCTTTTTACATGTCCACTTGAGGGTTAGGTTGGAGAGACCAAGAACCAAAGTGAGAGACGACTGCCATTCAGGTGTCACGGCAACCTTATGTCGGCTAGAGGATTTAAGATCTTTGACAAATATTGACATATCAACAATTGTTTCCAGGTGATATCTGAATATCTCCAAAAGGTTGACCCAAAATCAGATGGTGCAAAAAGGGACTGGGTGGCAATATATGATGAGTGTGCTTCTGTCCTTTATCAGGTAATGAACTGCCCCTTATTGTTTGTCCAGAAAATTCTAGCTATGCAATATTTTTTCTTCCCTTTCCTTTCGTCAAGTCATGTTGGTTGCAATTTTCTTCTTTCCTTTCTGTCTCATGATTTTTGTACAAGCATGGTGTATCTGTATGCGAAGAGGTTTGTCGTTGCAAATAGTTTTAGTTTGTAGAGATGGACATGATTTTTCCGAGACCTTCTCTTAGGGTTTGGCATTCTGGAGCTTCAGAAGATAAAAGAATTCCCCAGCATTTGTTGGAAAATGTAAAGGATTATTGTCACTTACACTTATCTTCAATTCAATGGAAACACTAAGAATGGGAATATTTAATGTTTTTATTGATCAATATATATATCTTAAATCTGTTGAACAAAATATGAGCATTGAGCCTACTCTACGCAATCTCCAGATGCTTGCTATGGCCATTGCTAATAGTATTTAAAATTTCCAGGAAATTGATTACACCAAAGAAGCTGCAAATGCAGAACTGTTTGCCGCTAATTTCAAAGATATGGATTATGTGAAAGTCCCCACAATAATGTGGGAATACACTACACCCCAGGTGCTAACTAGCACTCTCAACTTTCAAGTTTCTTGACAAGTGTCTTTATGTTTTTTATTCATGATTTATCTTCACACAGGTTCTGACAATGGAATACGTTCCAGGCATCAAAATAAACAAGATAGAAGTACTAGATCAATTGGGTGTTGACCGCAAAAGGTTAATATAATGTAGTGCTGTAGTTTGCTCAAATACGTCAAAATAAAATAGTAAATTCTATGACGTAATGCTTCTCAAAATGTCTCTGTGATTTGCTTTATTATCTTCTGCAGGTTGGGTCGATATGCTGTTGAATCTTACTTGGAACAAATTTTGTCTCATGGTTTCTTCCATGCTGATCCTGTGAGTTGATTGCCTCCTTAGATTAATGGGATAAAGTTCACACCTTTTTCATTGGAATAAAGTTTCAAAATATTTGCAGAACTGTCTGGGCATGTTAAAACTTGTGATGACTCATTTCTTATTAATTTGAGTAGGCCGCAGTTCCTCTGTAATTATTTTTTAGGGTAATTTAGTGGTCTTAGAGCCATACTTTTTAAGCTACATTCCATTGTTTGTCCAAAATCCAGATGACCAACATCCTCGTTTTGGAAATGTTGTTGATCATCTGAATATTTAACGTGCCTCAAGAGTCCTTTTAATAAATCATCAAGGGCTTGGAGATTGAATTTTGATTTAGTTGTGGATGATAATCAAGTAACAAATCTGTTAAGGTATCTCCAAGTTTGTGGCATTCATCAATCTCAGAGAATGGGAAGAGACAAGAAAGCTTTTTTGTTTCTAAAACTAGACAAATGCAATGTCAGAATATATATAATAATTAGTTACAGCGGACCAATTTGTAGTAAGCCTTGATTATGGAAAACTCACTGTACTTTCTTTTTTTTTCCACTTGGTTCTATTTCAACTAATGGGTGGCAGAGAAGATCTCCGATCCGGGGCTGTCTTCAGAACATTCCTTAAAACTTCTCTTTGGCCACATTCTTTTTGAAAAAAAATATTTGTTCTTTGTTTTTGGATGATTGCTTATTGTCATCTACATGTTTATTTTTTCAGCATCCTGGAAATATTGCTGTTGATGATGTCAATGGTGGGAGGCTGATCTTTTATGACTTTGGAATGATGGGAAGGTATCAACTATCCCGCTAAGTGTCCTATTTAAGTTCATTCCGTAATATTTATGATGTTTTCTTTTGTCAAATTCTTTGTTCTGTTACAGCATCAGTTCAAACATTAGAGAAGGATTGCTAGAAACATTTTATGGAGTTTATGAGAAAGACCCAGATAAGGTGAGTTTCAAACTATTCTTGGCCTAGGTATGAAGATCGTCACCATTATAGTAATTTGGAGTATAGTGTTATTGGCATATTTTGTTTCTAATTACGTGTCCATTAATATTTTTATGCTAGCGCAGGTCCTCCGGGCAATGATACAAATGGGTGTCCTTGTGCCTACTGGAGATATGACAGCTGTCAGACGTACTGCACAATTCTTCCTAAATAGGTGCTTCTAATAAACCGTATATCTTTTAAAACTTCCTTTTTGCTTCACTGTCATGACTATCACTTTGTTATCTTCATTTTTAATTCAACATATAAGAGCATCAACTTTACTGGCGATTCAAGAAGTCACAATATGAGTCTAACTGCTTGCTAAAAGTCAAAGTTGCCACAGGAGATGTCACTGTTGTATGTCACAGGAAGTCCTAATAGGAATAATCTAAAGTCTGCTGTTTAGGCATATATTTTTAGCATCAGATTTCTGTTCTTATCAAATAAGAGTTCAATTTTTGGCTTGAATTTTATGAGATGTGGATAGAGATGCCTGAAGATTTGAATTTCATTCTATAGTCATGCATTTAATATAGAAATGGAGGAAATTGGTCCAAGAAGTTGTCTGCACTATGAACTAGAAGGATCAGCACTTCTTAAATATTGTGCATCTTTTTAAATTGCTCACAAACAGTTCACCTTAGAATGCTTCAGAAGATGAAGATGGACAAATTAAAATGTGTCTATTAGTTCACATTGTTGCAATTATGAAATTCTAATTTCAAACTTTGGCAGCTTCGAAGAGAGACTTGCTGCACAAAGGAGAGAGAGAGAGATGGCCTCTCAAGAACTTGGATTTAAAAAACCGTTGACCAAGGAGGAAAAGATAGAGAAAAGGAAGCAACGGTTAGCTGCAATTGGTAATTAATGATTCAGTTCTTTTCATGAATATTGTTTCACACTTCTTCAACTGATCCAATGGGCTTCACTAATAGACTCTGTTATGACCTGAGGGTCTCTTTTCTCACACCTATTATGTTCTACATTAGAATTCTTAGCAAAGCAGGAAAGAACTTGTGCTCAATTTGCATCACTGAACATTTATATGTATGAAAAGAGCATTTCATGATTTTTCGTGATCAAGATGATAGTGAGGATAAGACCGTAGCCACAGATGATACTGAGTCTATTTACAGACTCCATGCTCTATTTTCTTTACTCTCAATGAACTTTGTGCATCCATCTTCAAGTGCTTTGTGTTTGAATGTGAAGGTGAGGTTGAGGAATTCCTCATAGATATGTTTTTTTCTTAACAGGAGAGGATTTATTAGCTATAGCTGCTGACCAACCTTTCCGATTTCCTGCCACTTTCACATTTGTCGTTAGAGCATTTTCAGGTGCTGTTAAAATACCAGTTAATTTGATTGATATGATTCTGTCTGTAACATTAACATCAGATAACTGTTTCATCTGCAGTACTGGATGGAATAGGAAAAGGCCTCGACCCTCGCTTTGATATTACAGAGATTGCGAAACCGTAAATCTCTCCGCATTGCTCTGAATTCCAATTGAGTTATCTTGTCTGAACTTCATATTTGAGTGGCTACCTATACATGTCTGACTTTAGCAACATCCTTTGCCCTGTAGTTATGCATTTGAGTTGTTAAAATTTCGTGAGGCTGGAGTTGAAGTTCTAATGAAGGTATAACTGCAGTTCCTTCCTTTGTTTAGTTCATGAAGAATCTTGAAGCTACTAGGACCATCTTGATTCTTTTTGTAGCATTGTGCATGAACATATTTTGTTAACTCTGACTTTGCATGTAAATGTTTCAGGACCTCCGAAAGAGATGGGAAAGGCAGTCTCGTGCATTCTACAATCTATTTAGACAAGCTGATAGAGTTGAAAAGCTGGCAGAAGTTATCCAACGATTGGTGATGTTCAAGATTCCCTGTTTCTAAGTTGTAGAGTTTCAGTGATTTTTAAACAATTACAAGTTCCACCTATGTTATTTAGCTTTTATTCCTATTCTACAGGAGCAAGGTGATCTGAAACTTCGAGTTCGAACTCTGGAGTCTGAGAGGGCATTCCAACGTGTTGCAGCAGTTCAACAGACAGTAGGAAGCGTGAGTTTGACTTGTCTGTTTTGCAAAATTATCAAATTTCCTAATTTGAAGTTTTTCAGTGATGTCTGGCAAATCAACTTCTCTGTTTCTTTTTTTATTCAGAATTACGTGCCTTGACTTTAAAAAATTTGCATTTTCAAACATTTGAGTTGCCTGCTTCCTTTTTTGTCTGTGTAGTTGAAGATAAGTTGGCCTCAATGTTCTTATCTTGTTACAACTGCATATGTATTTGAAAATTTAAAATTTTCCATGTGCTAGACAGATTAGACAAGTAATTGACATGTTTCTGATAAAGCGTCATACATGACTACACGGCTTGTGACTGTAAACAGGCAGTAGCTGCTGGCAGTCTAATAAACCTTGCAACAGTTTTGTATCTCAATTCTATTCGAGTAAGTTATCCACTATAATCAGTTCTTGTCATAGGTTGTGAGGACCAACTATTTTGTCATTTAGAATGGACACCAACTTTGAACATTTTTCCAGGTACCCGCCATGGTAGCCTACGTCTTTTGTGCATTCTTCAGCTTTCAAGTTCTCGTGGGGATTATAAAGGTCAGAAAGTTTGATCAACGGGAAAGATTAATAACAGGCACTGCTTAATCAATTGGTATGTGGCTTTTATCCGGTTTGTTCTTGTCCTTACAAAAACTTTTTATCGATGAAATGATATTAAAATGAACTAAGTTACCGAAAGCTACTTTAAATAACGAAAATGCACCAGTACAATATTGACTGCCCATTGCAGCCAAGCAAGTATTACTTTTCTCGCCAATTTCTGTTTGCTTCTGCTCTTATGACAAATGAATTGTTAGCATCAGCATCATAGGTATTTCATTATGTACTGCACTATGCCTGAGGCTGTGAAAAATGTGTAGTCCATTTCATTTATAGAAAATCTTATTGTCCTCCTTTCGAATGCGAAAATTGCAGATCGTGTCAATTGGATGATGGAAAACGTGGTTGCAACAATATGAAGCCTTTGTGCAAGTTCTCAGCATCGGTTTGCAAATTTTTTTATAAAACCTTCATCCATAAGCTCAGTGGATTTACCATTTCCAATGTGGATATTCACTATGAAGGCATACCAGAGGCTTTTACGACTCCGATTGCTCTTTCCGAGTTTTTCACAAACCTGTACAGTGTAGAAGCAGACTGCTCATTTGCTAACTGAAGCCATTTCTCTGCAGTTTTCAGTGTCATTCGTGCATATTTACGATGGTTTTTGAGGGATATTTTCTATATTAAGCAGGTCTGCAAGTACAGGTATTAGGTTAACTATGTTGGTATATTCTAGCTTCCCATCATATTTCTGCTTGGGGGCGAGTCCATAGTCTAACTTTGTTGCAGGTTGTAGTCGAATCTGTTACGTGAAATCTTGTCATTGAGCTTTCGGTTCTTCGTGTTTAACTTGTAAGTAAACCCAACTTTACGTATCAAAGTGTAAATGAAAGCCATAGAATTGAAGATTTGCTCTATGATTATGTGAACTTGAGTTCGGAAGTCCCATTTACATGTTCCTCTTAAAGTCTTAATTAATCTATTTAAGCTATGATACTTAGATCACATAATATCTTAAAGAAACTCCTTACACAGCTTAATTTTTCATACCTTAATAATCTTTCACACATGGATAACCTTACAGCCTTTTTCGTTATTCTTTTGAGTATATGTTGACTAAATTATCAAATGCATGTGATAATTTTGCAAATTATGTATGTTGAAATTTTCATCTAACAAACTAATAATTTAGAATCAAGTGACGGATTTAAATTCACTAACAAAATAAAAATGATTTTTTTTTGTTTTTGTTTTTTCATAATCTTACTTATTATCAATTAAATATGTATTATTTGATTATTTAATATATTAATTTTTAATGAGAATTATGAATGGTTTGGGTGGTACCCCGCCCCTGGTTTTGTCCCCTTTGGTCTCAGGGTGATTTACGGGAATCGAACCCAGGACCTCAGGGTTTTGTTGGTTTTGAGGAACCACACCTCTAGCCACTTGTTACGAATAATTTTATTTGTTTAATAATTACGAAATAATTTTATTTGTTTAATAATTTTATTTAACATTGTAATAGAATTAAATAAAGGTAATTTTAATAATTATTAATAAATATTATTAAATTTAAAATATCTTAAAAAATGCTTAAAATAAATATTAATTTATCAATAAAAAATTAAGTTATAAATTATTTATTTTAATAAAAGTAATTTTATTAATAATTTGCTAATAAATATTACATCATAGATTAAAATAAATTTATTTAATTAAAAATAAATTATTTGATATTAATAACCAAACAAAAATTTGTTTTTATTTGAAAGAAAAATAAAAACTAAAAATTAAAAAAATAAAAATAAAAATCACAAAAAAGGTATAAATAAACGTCCCTTAACTTTTAGGTTAAAAAGACTCAATCTCATTTAAAACTCTCAAGAGATTTTCATTTGTCGAAATATTAATGATTAAAAAATAAAACTGGTTCGATCGATTCAATTATAAAAATTATCAATTGGCGAATTTTTCAGTTTCGTTTTTAACTTTTTGATTCAATTTATTATAGTAACTTTTGTTATTAAAAATTGACCAGTTTATTAATTAATCAGTTTTTATAAATCCTTTTAATTTTCATAAACTAAAATAAATATTTTAATTTTTGTTTAATTATATTTTAAATTCTTTAATTTTATTTAATATTTGGTTTAATACTAATTAAACTTTTTAAATTTTAAATCTCTCAAATACTTTATTTCCATGTACATTTTTATTGTCACTTCAAAATTAAAATTTACTTGTCTTTGCTAGAATGTTTTCATTTGTTAAAAGATGAACGAGAAACTAATAAATTTTTCTCGTAGTGATCTCTTTTCTTTTTAGACATAAATCTTTTGGTAGTAAAGCTCATGGATTAAAGGTGAAATACTTAATATTGCCACTCGAAAACATTGTTAAGAAAGAGCCATTCAAACCTTTCACGCACACACGCTGTACCTTCACTAAAAAGCCACAAAGAATTGCAATCCTTTTGAATAGAACATCAAGGTGATCGTTCCTTTACAATGAACATTTTTGAGGAAGAAAAAAAAATGACGATGATTAATTAGCCAAAATCATACGAAAGGCTACAAACCAATTAATAAAAAAAATGGTGAAAAAAAATGGACAATTGGGTCGAGGAATGAAAAAAAAATTAATTCCTAGACACATTTACAAAAATTTCAAACAGATACTGAACACAACTCCTCCAAGACTTGTCTGACGTTAGGCCTTTGATTTACTGGGAGAATACACCTAAGTGATATAGCCAGTAAATCATCCATTGCTTTTAAGGGTTCTTCCCCACCTGCAATATCTCTATCAATGCAGTCCATCCTCCTGCCTTCTTCATCGCATAATCGGACCCAATCGGTAAGATCGACCGCTCCTGACTGACCTGATATGATATCACCAGCGCTTCTTCTAGTTAACAATTCCATCAGTATCACCCCAAATGCATATACATCAGCTTTGAGTGAAAGGGCAGGTTTGGAGGCATTAGCGAGTTCTGGTGCACGATAACCGAGTGCCCCCATGTTTAGGATCTGCTCTGCAATACCAGCCGGTGTCATCAAGCGATACAGACCATAGTCGGTGATGCGAACATCGTATTGAGGGCCTTCCAGGAGTATGTTTGTCGGTTTTAAGTTTCCATGGATGAGGCCCCTATCGTGAAGGTACAGTAAACATCGAGCAACATCGACAGCAACTTTAAATCTTTGACCGAAAGACAATAGAGAATACCTACGTGGCGTGGTCTCTGCATAATTTCATGTTATCAATCAAACTACCGAAAAGCAAATCATAAATGAAGGAAATTCCTGCACATCATGTGCAAATGTTGATAGTATAAAATGAAATTTAAGTATATATATAACATAAAACAAATGCTTGTAACATAAACTTTATCAAAACTTGTTCAGCATAGACACTCATGTAGTCAGCAATCATACCCGTAAAAATAACATGATAAGCATGCAGGATAGAGCATATGCAGTCTACAAAAAGCATAAAATGATTACGGACCAGAATTACAACATTTATGTTCACCATCAGTTTGAAATTTACGCCATAATAATGCCTAATAAATTGCGACTCTAACAGGAAATACGAGTTAGATAGGAAATAATAATCTCACCGTATAGATGTAGAGCCAAGCTATCTCCATGAATATAGTCTGCCAGAAGAAGTCGTTCTTGCTCTCTAGGGCCCCAGTAGTATGCTCTCAAGGGAACTAGATTTGTATGTCTAATGGAGCTGATTTTTTTGACTTCCTTAGCAAACTCTTTTTTATGTTTAACTAGTCCCACCCGCAACCACTTGACGGTCAACATGTGTCCACTATCCAAAGTGGCTTTGTAGAGAGTTCCATGACTACTCCTACCAAGAACTTCTGCCGGAGCTTTAGATAACTCCTCTGCAGTGAAAGTTATGGAGGCATCCAGAAAGAACAATTCCCCGGCCAACCGATCTGGTGAATAAACATCCAACATTACAGATGGCTCACTAGCCTCGATAAAACGAGGTGAGGAAGAAAGTGGGGAGCCAGGGGAAGACTTCCTTCCAGATGTAGTGGGTTGATTATCTAGCAAGTTGGGGTTTAAAGATGTAGAACTGGCTGCAACTGCAATTTCAGTAGCGAATTCTGTTGGCCCAGATAATGACCTTGAATTTGAAGTAAGCAAATGATCATTTGAAAAACTCAGTGAACCTTGTGGGCGGTGAACATTTGAATGAAATTGAAAAAGAGAAGGTCGTGAAGATCTCCCTATCTTTGCATCGTCTCTTGTAGTCTGGCCACTAAATTCAATTCTTCCATGAAATTCCTTTCGCTTTATTTGTTTTAATGCCAGTAAAGCGAAAGCAATCATCATAATAGTCCCTACTAATGCAACAATGATGGCAATCACAATATTCTTCTTTGAACCATGCCCCTTACGTCCATCAGGAATCTGATCAGGAATAGAGCTTCCCCCATTTGGTAAAATTAGTGAGGGATTTCCTGGACGAAATGATGACGCACCAAATTTGCTCCTCAAATTTTCTGGAATGGTCCCAGAGAAGTCATTATAGGACACATTAAATCCAATAAGACTTGATGGGAGTTTTTCAGGAATTTTACCCTGGAATTTGTTACCAGACAAATCCAGGTATTGCAAGTATATGAGTTTGCTCAATTCAATTGGTAGTTGCCCCAACAAATTGTTGTTAGATACATTGAGCAATTTGAGACTTCCCAGGTTTCCTATATCGACAGGTAAGACACCTGTTAAGGAATTGTACGAGAGATCAAGAGACTCCATCAATGGAGCAGGAGGTAACAATAACAATTCACTTGCATGTGAACCATGAAGAGGAATCGGCCCTGAAAACTGATTTCTTGACAGGTTCAAATTTACCAAGGACATTAAAGCAATGAAATCACTAGGAATAGACCCACTCAATTTATTGAAGCTGAGATCCACTTCAGAAAATGCCAAACCAGCCCCAAAACTTGGAGACAAGCTACCTTCTAGGGAATTGTTGTGAAGATTAAGAGTAGCCATTTTCCCAAACTTGGACAAGTCTGGTAAACTTCCCAACAACTTGTTTGAACTCAAATCAAGAATCTTCAAATTGTCTTCCCAGTGCTGCATATCAGACATGTTACCAGAGATCATATTCCTACTGAAATCCACAATTGAGCACCCTCTAATAACGCTAGGAAGAGTGCCAGATAAACGATTTGAAGAAAGATTCAAAACATTTAGTGTTACTGAGTTGACTGCCCGAATAGAACCTGTGGATATAAGATGCAGAGCATTAGATATCACTGTCAAAGAATCAACCTACTAAAGAAAAGAGTACGTCTGCTGCAAATATTTACCTTTCAATTGCATCAGATATCAAATTTCAATAGATATCAATTTTCAATAATCTCTTTTTATTTAGTTTTTCAAACATTTCAAACGCTGCAAGTCATTGTTTTCTCTAGAAATCGTTTGATCTTCAATTAATGTGAGTGCATGTCAACCTGAATTCCAAATAAAGACTTCAAATAAACTTGCCCAGCCATTTGGATTTTGCTTTAGCATGCCTAGAAAGCTTAATATGCAAATCCTTTGTCAAAGGATTCATTCCTCATTTCACAAGAGAAAGTGTGTTGTGCAATAACCTTTGAGTTCCAAACTTGTGAAATATCCATGATTACCAGGAGTTTCTAAAGGTGAAAAGTTAGACAAATCAGAATATTAAGTACCCTACATGACATTTCAACCATATAAGAATCAAATTCCCAAGTTCTACGGTAATGAAATCAGGAATCCTAAAGGTAAAGTTGTATTGCAAGTAGTCATCACAGATATAGTCTTAAAATTGACTAATTTTTATCATAGATTTGCTTTCAATTCATTAACATCAACTGATCACTAATCAAAATCATTACAAGAGCAAATGTGTAGCTAAGTACCTGTAAATCCATTGCCACTAAGATCCAGTTCTTCAATCGGCAGTGAGCCATTGAGCAATTCCTCAGGAACAGCCCCATAAAGCTGATTCATTCCCAGCCTCAAAACCCTTAAATTCAACAAATTCCCAAATGAAGGTAACTCCCCAGTAATGCCTGTATCACCCAAATCCAAACTCTGCAAGTTTCTAAACAATCCCATCACATCTGTCTTGAAAATTCCACCATTGAAACTGTTACCGTTCATGTTGACAAACTGCACAGTGTTAGCCAAACCCGAAACATTCTGTACACTAAGATCACCGAGCGAACCAGAGAACTGATTGTTACTCAAATCCAGATGCTCCAAGTTAATTAACTCACTCAATATAGGTCCAATATCACCAGAAAAGCCATTAGAATGCAAATCCAAAACCTTCAGCTGCTGCAAATTCCTAAAACTAACCGGTAACCCCACTGGGAACCCGCCTTGGAAGGCATTCTTCGACAAATTCACATACTTCAAGTTCCACAGCTCAGCGATCCGACCCGGGATCGGCCCGGTAAAATTGTTATCCGACAGATCCAAGTGCTGGAGTGAGCTGATGGAACCCAATGTAGGCACTAGCCGACCCGTGAAACGGTTCCCAGAAACAGAAAGATTCTGAAGCGACTTGAGATTTGACAAAGTTTGGAACTTTAGGTCTCCGGTGAGGTCAAGGCGGTCGAGGGCGATTCCGACGACGGACTTGGTAACCGGGTCGCAAGTGATACCGGGCCAAGACTCGGGGCACAAAGTCGGGTCGGAAAGAGAAGAGTAAACCCATGTGGAAGCAATCTTGTTAAGCGGGTCGTCTTGTATACCCTTCTTGAACTCCAACAAAGCCCTGACCTCCGCATCAGAAGAAGACGAAGCAGACAGAGAGTGCAGAAGAGAGAAGAAACTGAGAAACAGAGTGAACCAGTTAAGACTCATTGAAGAAACTCAAATCAGAAAAGACTATTGTCGATGACGAAGAAAAAGAAGATTCATTTGATATACAAAACCAAACAAAAACAAGGACAGAACCCGAAACCCTAGAAATGCAATCAAATCAGAGCAAGAGAGCAGAACACAAGACAAGACAGTGTTGTATGTGCGTGTGTGCTCTTGTTCGTGTTCTTGTGTCACTCTTTATGTTTCTTTCTCTCTCTCTTAATGTAAGTAAGGACCAACAGAGATGGACAGGCGTTAACAGAAGGCTAGAGCCGTTAAAGTGGCGGTTCGCGGCGGCGGATAAGGCGGAGGAGAGAGCATAAAGGGAAGGACCGGTCAAGCAGTCTTAAAAAATTTTCTACTACTGCTCACTATGGCAGTACTACAACCACTGCAACAAATATTGAGGCGGGGCCCACCCACATGCTCTTCTTCTTTTTTTAACTATTTTTAATTTTATGATTTTTTATTCCAATCAAGGAAAAAAATTTTGCCGACTCGTACGCGTACAATGGAGTACAGTTGTTATATTGTTCTTGTTTGTAACAATTTTTTGTTTCGGATTAAACTGTTTATTTTATTATTTATTTCTTAAAACTAGTCAAATTTAATTTCTTAATATAATTAGAATAAATACAAGCAAAAATTTCAGTGATTAAAAAATTCAACTGGTTCGATCAGTTTAATCATTAAAATCTTGAATTGTTCAATTTTTTTGTCCGGTTTTAAACTTTTTGGTTTTTAATAACTTATTGTTTAAAATCGATCAGTTTATTAATTAATCGGTCAATTTTTACAAATTAATAAATTTTTATAAACTAAAATAAATCAATTTATTTTTATTTAACAATATTTTTTTTAATTAAACTTTAAATTATTTGATAGATAATAACAATCTCTTGAAATCATATTTCAAATTCTTCAATAACTTTATGACTGACTAATACTCCCTCCTATTCAAAACAAGTGTCGTTTTAGAGGGATTTTAATAATTCAAAATAAGTATCGTTTGTGACTTTTTATGCATGTTTATGATTTTACTTTTAAAATTACCCTTTAATTTCTTTCACATCTTAATTACACATATTATACAAATTATATTTTTAAGACACTTTAACAAGTAATTAATAAGGGTATATCAGACATTTCATTAACTTTCTTAATAAGTGTACATTTCTCTAAAACGACACTTATTTTAAATAGGAGGAAGTATCAGATTAATCTTTTAAATCTTAAACCTCTATCTTTCGGTCCAACTTTTAAAACATTTCAAAATTTGACTCATCATTATTTGTACATGATTTACACACCAAATTATTTGAGGAAAAAAAGTTGACAAAAGATATTAAATTAAAATATTGATAAAATGGGTTGAAGTATAGAAAATGTATATAAGAAATGCAAAATTTTAACTCATTCTTAATTATTTAATAAATTATATTTAATAAATAAATATATATCATTTTATTAATTATTACAAGATTAATACATGAAATTGATATTAAATGGGTTAAAATAAAAAAAATGTCTTATCTTGTGCACTTATATTTATATATTTTATATTTTAAGGATATTATTCAGTACTAAATTGAGATAAATTTAATGATTACTATATCTATGTTAAGTGTTATTTCCTTTCTTATTATAGTTAAAATCTATTGAGGTAGTTTCATCATATATATATGTGTGTGTATACATACATACATACATATAGATTGCCTTTTTGAAAATAAATTAATAAAATTAACGTGTCTATATATCAAATTAATGTGTCTATAATCTATATATATAATTAATTTTATACATTAATTAATAAAATTAATCTGTCTATATTTATATGTGTGTGTGTGTGGAGGGAAGATGGCATGACTTTGACTAGCATTTAATGGCCAACTAATAAGTTACATTTTGCAAGAAATTGATGGGTTGTACAAAACAAAGCTTGATTGGTCAACATATTGTTAATTCATAATATTGTGTGTGTGTGAGTATGAATAAGATACATCATAGTCACTAATAATTATTTGGTGGGGAAGGTATGCTATTAATAAAATTACCAAAATTATTCTATCATCTACTTTCCATATTAAATGGTGGAGGGAGTGTGACATGAAGGTATAATTAATGTCAACATTCTCATTCCATTACTTATAAATTAACTTGTAATTATTAAGCTTATTATTTGGTTTTAAATTATTGTTTCACTAAATAATTTGTTTGGAAGGTATAGTATATGATGCATACTCAAAAATAATTAAAGATATTACAAAAATATTTAAAGAGTAAAAACTAATTTCCTTCCCCTTTTTTGAATTAGAAAAATATTGGATATCTTTAGAAACAACAAACACAATAATTGTGAGATTCCACGTCGACTGGAAAGGAGAACGAAGTATGTCTTATAAGGGTACAGATATCTTTTCCCTACAAACGCGTTTTTTCAAGTATAAGAAGAGGAAAATTGTGAAGGTTTTGGGTCGATAGACAACCTAAAGTGAACAATATTTGTGGGCAAATGATCCGAGCTGTTACAATAACATTATCCTCGTAAATATACAGGTTCTGAGGAGGTCCAATAAAAAATAGTTTTACACAATAAAGAAATTGTTTCTATCAAAATATTTTAAACTAACTCAATTTTAAATACGATAATTTATGACTATGAGAAAAAATAACTCAAACTTAATTATCGTATAAAAAGAAATTATTTGGAAACAATAATATCTTAAACATAAAGATTTAATTTTGCAACTTTAATTATAATACAAGATTAAAAAAAATGTATTTTTAAAAAAGTTGGAAATATAAGCATAACCTAATTGTTGAATTGTTAAAAAAAGACTTTAAAAAATTTGGAAAAGTTACATTATTCTCATTAATCTTATGCTTAATTCTATTGTATACTCCCTCCTATTTAAAATAAAAGTCGTTTTAGAAGGATTTCAATTATTCAAAATAAGTGTCGTTCGTGACTTTTCATGCATAATTATAATTTTATTTCCAAAATTACCCTTTAATTTCTCTCATATCCTAATTACATATATTATATTTTCAAGGCACTTCAACATGCAATTAATAAGGATATATCAAACATTTCATATACTTTCTTAATAAGTGTGCATCCTTCTAAAACGACTTTTATTTTGAATAGGAAAGAGTATAATATATCTACTAATTTATATTTTATATATAATTTATAGATCAATATAATAATTATAATAAATTTTTAATTGAAAATGTTTAGGATAATTTAAAAAATAGAATATTTTCACAAATGTATTAATTCGTAGCACATAAAAAGAAAGGGATTATAATTATATTCACGTGTAGTCAAGTTAAGTAACATACTAACGACCGAACATGTAACTGAAACCTATGGTTTATACAGTACACGCTCAGTGAAAAAGGTACTGCAGTGATGCAGTGATGCAGTGATGAAGACTTATGAGCGCTGAAGGAAAAGCAGTAAAAGTTTACGGTTACACGTACCAGACATTACTGTGGAGTAACTTGATAAATAAAAAGCTATTAAGGTTTGTTTTTAGGAAATTTTATTAATTTATAGAAACATTTAATTCTGGAAATATAACTATTTAGTATTGTTTTAAAAATTGAAAAAAATAAACTGATAAAATAAAAGATTTAAAGTTGAAAGGGTTCAACTGCTATAAGACTATCATAAAATCGGTTAAAAATTGAATAAATTTGAAAATTTTAAAGTACGTTTTAAAAATTATTCTTACCCATTCAAAAATTTGAATTTTAATTAAAAAAAATTGTTAAATAAAAATTAATTGATTTATTTTGGTTTATAAGAATTTATTAATGTGTGAAAATTGGTTGAACTAATTATTTTTAGCAACAAAATTTATTAAAGTAAATTAAACTACAAATTTTAAAACTAAATCGAAAAGTTGATCTGTCCAAAATTTTTATTATTGAATCAACTGAACCGATTAAATTTTTAAATATTAATATTTAAAACATAAATATCAGGCATATTTTTTATTTTGCATATTTTATGATACACTTTGGAAAAAAATATTTTAGGATACAATTTGGATAAAAAAAAAGAAAATTTTCATCTTCCAATTATATTTTACTACTTTGTTTTTTTAATATATAAATTCAATGGCACCCCTTGATATTTGCAACAAACTAATAACATTCAAGTCTTGCAATATTATGAAAAGCTTTCTTATAATAAATTGTTACTTGATGATCATAATTGATAGTGAAAAAAATATAGAAACCATCGACTGATTGCATAATATTAACTTGTAACAAATTGTTTTTCAATGATTATAATTGATAGTGCAAAAGTAAGGAAATAATCAATTGATAGAACAATATGAGTTAGAACTAATGTAAAATACAAATTAGATTAATCGTGACGTAGTTGATTTATATATAAAAAAAGGTTATATTTTAGTCGAATAGCTTGAATAATATAAGAGACTGAACCTTGGAGCAATCGATAAAGTTGCTCCTTTGTGATCATAAGATCACAGGTCTAAGTCACGAAAATATTTGTTTGTAAAAATACAAAAAACCTACATACATCATAACTCTCCTCGTACTCTTACAAAGTAGGAATCTTGTGCACTAGATATGTTGATTTTTTTTAGTAAAATTTTCGACAACAAAAATAATTGTTAGATTTTCTTAAACAAAGATTATTTAATTATTTGGGATTAGGTTAACACTAAGAAACACAGACACGGACACGGATACAGATACAGGACACGACATGGACACGGATATGGGAACACACTAACTTCTAAAATTTGGTGGACACGAACACGACATATATATATATATATTATAAAATTTAAAATTAATAAAAAATTCAGAATTCATAATATGATATATATTGGTTGATGGATGTCAAGACTTCCAGCATCTTGATAATTCATAC
>JANZLX010000211.1:29873274-29886361 GCA_025531955.1 Erythroxylum orinocense
AACAAAATATATAATAATAATAATAATAATAATAATAATAATAATAATAATAATAATAATAATAAGTGCAAAATATATAATGTATGTAGCCAACAAAATTCAATCATTATAAGAAATGAAAATAAAAAATTTGTGAAAAATTCATATGCAGTGATCTGTTCTTTTTACTAATTTTTATTTCATAATTTAGGTTAAAAAGTGTTAGACATACAACTTTTAATATATTGACTCAGACTGAGCTTAAAATTTTTAAATTTGACTTAATAAATAAATTTGAACTTTTCAAATATATTCTAAAGTCGAATGAGCTTAGATTTGGATTTATTTATCGAAATTTGATTGGACTTATGAAGAGCATACTTTTATGAGAGATTTATATTATGAGCTTAGTGAGGGAATATACTTGTAGATATTGACAACACACTTCATCCTAAAATCTTAAGACATTAAGTTTATGAGTCTTTTCTATTTATATATCTCTCACTAGTTTTGTCTATTTCCAATGTGACTAGAAATTAATTATAAGTAATTTTTATTTATTATTATATTAAAACTAAGCATTGTAGAAGACTAGAAATTAATTATAAGTTTGTTTTACTTATTATTATATTAAAATTATAACTTTGATATATTTTTCAACATGGTTTTCCTTATCCATTTTGAAGTCACTAGAAGGCTTATCCAAGACCTTTAACATGCATGTTCAAGTAAGCAAGATCAAATTCTAAACATTAACAAGTACAAACTATAAAAACTTGTCAATAACGACTCATTCTCTCAATGTTAACATCGTACTAGAGAAATTGAAATTCTCTTAAAATTTAAAGTCGGCCAAGAGTTACTATATTGAACTCAAGTTGTGTCAGCTCAATATATCAATTTAGGGAAATCTTCCCTATGTTTCTCCATCCTCAACCGATTCGCCATCAAATTTGCGGTGCTTTTGGAATCGAAGAGAAAGGCGACTTCTGTATCTACTTGGACCTACCCACTCTGGTGAGCTTAAACAAGAGGGCGGTCTTTAACTTCGTTAAAGATCAAGTTTGGTGGAAGTTAATCACCTGGAAGCATAATTGTTTGTCTAGGGTGGGGAAAGAATCACGCTCAAGACCGTATTGCTTACATTACCAAATTATGTTATGCACCTCTTCTTGCTTCCCAAGACTCTCTGCATGGAATTACAATGTATGATGTGTTGCTTTTGGTGGGGTACTGGAACACAACCTAATCGGGGTATTAACTGGATGAGTTGGGAACGGAGGTGTAAACCAAAATTTTTTGGTGGACTTGGCTTGAAGCAATTACGTGACTTTAATCTTTCCATGGTTAGGAAACAAGCAGGGCGACTTTTTAAAGACACCACTTCGGTTGTCACGAGGGTCTTGAAAGTAAAATACTTTCCGTCTACTTCTTTCCTTGCCTCGACTTTAGGTCATAACTCGAGTTTTATATGGCCGAGCTTTTAGGAGAGTAAGGACTTAATCAAGGAGGGTGCCTATTTACGGATTGGTTATGGCTCATCAATCTCTATCTGGGAGGATTCTTGGCTACCATCTACAGTGTCTATGAAAATCACGATGGCCCGACCTGCCGATACCAATTTGCTTTTAGTATCGAACCTCATAGCCAACCACCGCTGGAAATCCGATGATATTCTCCAGGCGTTTGAACCTCTGGATGTTGCTGCCATCTTATCAATCTATCTAAGTCGTACTGGTGGCGAGGATGATTGGTTTTGGAGATTTGATAACAAAGGTTTATTTATAGTTCAAAGTGCTTACCGCCGCTTGCTTTTTATCCAGCCACATTTGCAACTCCAAGTTCAAGTACGTATGTGGAGGAAATTTTGGTCAATGCATGTCCCACATAAATGTGGCGAGCTTTGAATGCTACCATTCCTTGTGTGACCTTACTCCAACGTCGTAATCTCCAAGTTGATAGCCTATGTCCCTTTTGCCAATCTTGGGAGGAAGATGAACTTCATGTGCTAGTATATTGTGATTTTGTCAGGGCTTACTGGCTATCATCCGCAGTTGGGTTTCACTTCAGCCAATATGTGATGTTTCGTGACTGGTTTGCGAGCATGCTGGATGTGCTCCATGGACTTGACTTGCAGATTATGGTGGTGGCTTTATAGGCGATATGGGAAGCCTAAAATGCATTGTTTTGGATAGCCAAACAAATGACCCCGCTGCAGGTAGCTAGATGTGCGCTTCATTTCCTCAATAGTTGGCTACAAGCTAATGAGTCCCCCGCTACTTCTACTGTTTCTTTCACCCGAGCAAAATGGTCTAAACCAGCTCACGGCCTTCTAAAATTGAATGTTGATGTAGCACTTTTTGATGGTTTTTTTGTTGGCTAGGGTATTGTTGTTTGTGATTCCCTTGGATCTTTTGTTAGCACTATACAGGTCGTTGTCCCGGATCACTTTTATGCCAAAACTGTCGAGGTTATGGCCATTCAAGAATTCAAGAAGTCTTGAGTTAGATTAAGGATGTCGAGTGGTCGCCTGCTATTCTGGAGTCTGATGCCCAATCTTGTGTTCGGGCTATCCTTGAACCTAACTATATGGATGATTATGCTTTCGAATTGCTAGTTTCAGAATGTAAATCCCTTCTCATTGAGGTAAGAGATGTACAATTAGTCTTTGTTCACCAGTCTGCGATGGAATAGCTCATAGGCTTGCTCAAGTTGTTACCATCTCGACGGACAAGGTGGTTTGGTCCCAACAACTGCCTATGTGTATTTATGACTCTATTCGGCTTGAAAGCCAATAATAGTTCTTACCATTTCTTGTAAAAAATAAACTAAAGTTGTGAAATTTGGAACCGTTAGTAAAATGCTAGCAATTGCAGTAATTAGATAGGAACTCCGTGTTCAAACTAATCATTAAAAAATTCAATCAGTTCAACTTTAAAAGGTTTAAACCATCTAATTTTTTTGTTTTAATTTATTTTAATAATTCTTGTTGTTAAAAATTGACCAGTTAGTTAATTAATTAACTAATTTTTATAAATTAATACATTCTTATAAACTAAAATAAATCGATTAATTTTTATTTAATAATATTTTTTTCAATTAAACTTCAAATTCTTTCATAGGTGAGAGTAATATTTTCAACTATATTCAAATTCTTTAATTTTATTCATTCTTTAGCATATTTTATGACAATTTAATATCAATTGAACCTTTTAAATCTTAAACCTCTTAGTTACGGATTTAATTTCTAATATGGTTTTTAAAACATTGATTCAAATATAATTATTTGTCTGACTCTTATATTTTGTTTTTCTCCGGATCTCCTGAATCTCATATCTCATATTTTTGTGCCAACTTCACTGATTGGCATTTGTGCTACCACTTAAGAGTATGTCTCCAGTACATATGTCATTTTAATAATTGAGTATACTATTTGTTATTTTTAATAATGCATAGAAGGAAAAAAATTAAAATGGCAAAAAAATTAATTTTAAAATCAACTGGTGCATAGTTAGCTTCCTTGTAAATCACTTCCATTTCACACGAAAAAAGGATTGACAATAATGACCTAAAATTCAATAACTGACTTAAAAAAAACAAGAAGAAGAAAGTGAGCACTTTGAGGAACCCAATCTTTATCACTGAGCTATTACTATTACATGCATTCACTTTCTTCCAATCATTAAAGCTGTTTTCAGTGCTCAAATCTCTCTTTCGGATGCTTAGACAGCTAAACAGTTCTCGATTTCTTGAATTCCACCTTTCACTTAGGACTGCTCCAAATTTCTCCTGTATGTAGTTGAAAGTTTTAGTATACTCAAGCGGTCAAGTAAGGAAGAAAGATATGTGGAGGCTAAGGATTGGTGAAGGTGGCAACAACCCTTATTTATACTCCACTAACAACTATGTTGGTAGACAGATATGGGAGTTTGATCCAAATGCTGGTACTCCTGAAGAGCGAGCTGAGGTAGAAGAAGCTCGCAAAATTTTTCATCAAAACAGGTTCAATGTCAAGCCCAGCTCCGCCCTTCCTTGGAAATTCCAGGTATTTACATAAACATAAGCACGTTCCTGTTTAATAGTTTCTTCCATAATCACCTTTTTAAGGTTTGTACAGGTTTTCAGGGAGAAAAACTTCAAACAAACAATACCCCAAGTGAAAATTGGCGATCGAGAAGGGAGAACGTACGAGAAGGTCACAGCTACAGTAAGAAGAGCTGCAAGTTTCCTGTCGGCTTTGCAGGGAGACGATGGGCATTGGCCATCTGAAAACTCAGGCATATTGTTTTTTTTCCCGATCTTTGTAAGTAAACACAAAACAATGTTGACAACGCATGATGATTTGTACAAATATGTTTATCTTATCAAGAAGCATTCGAATTCTGATGAAGAATGTTCTCAATCTCATAAAAGTTAAAATAATACATAATATCAGTTAAAACATTTAGGTTGAATAATTTGTTAGTCTCAAGTTCAATTTTTACCATCTTTATTTATGCTGAATTTATTACGTGTTGCATTTATTGTTGAATTTATTATATTATGCATTTGCCTAATTCTAATTACACCCATTTATTTTATTTGTTTCAAAACAAAAATTACACTCATTTATTTTAAGTTTTGTTAAGAATCCTCTAGAATTAGCATGAATTTGTTATACCAGAATATGTTATTTACGTCTGTTAGATACCTTTCTCTCTCTGTCAGAATTAGTTGTATAGTCCTCCTCCTCCATGTATATAATTCACACTATCCTTGTACCATCGACATACACACAGAAATAAACTCTTCTTTCACAATATCAAATTCTTTATGGTACCAGAGACATCTCAAGCTTATCCTTAATTTTTTTTCGATCCTCCACCTCTCTGATGGCTCCCGATGCTTCTCTCCTGGCTGATGGCAACTTCGGCCTCATCTTCCTCAACATGCAATCCATTTTTAGTTAACTAGTTCCAATTATCTAGCGTGACGAGTACAAATCTCCTCTCTTTTTATTGGATATGACCTTATAGGTTATGTTAATGACAGCCAGCCATGTCCTAGTGAAGACTATGACTCTTATAAACAATGGGTGCGGTAGGATAAGCTCTTCTTTCATGCACTTACTGCCTCCGTCGATGCTACCATTATTAACATGCTAGGATCTATCACCTCTACTCAGCAGGACTGGGCATTTCTTGCTTGGATGTTTGCAAATAAATCACGCTCCCGTCTGATTTATTTGCAAATAAAGAGAGATTTATCAATCTCACCAAGGGAGATTCATCCATTACCGACTATCTCCAACGTATAAAAGGAATAGCCGATGAACTGGCCATCATTAGTGAACCAGTCGATGACACTGAT
The DNA here is from genome assembly GCA_025531955.1 of Erythroxylum orinocense. Classification (NCBI taxonomy): domain Eukaryota; kingdom Viridiplantae; phylum Streptophyta; class Magnoliopsida; order Malpighiales; family Erythroxylaceae; genus Erythroxylum; species Erythroxylum orinocense. The sequence continues at coordinate 29,878,603 of JANZLX010000211.1, forward strand.
CTTGTCATCCACACTTTCAACGTACTACCTTCTGACTATCATGATATCAGTGCTGCTATACGTGCTCGGGAGCAACGCATTTCCTTTGATGATCTTTTTGATAAGCTCACTGATCATGAATCCTTCCTCTTGCGTCAATCTCAGTTGGTTGACTCCACTCCTCTTATTACTGCTAATGTTGCCACTCGTGTCTGGAACTCTTCTTCTCGCTCCCCTGTGCGGTTCTAATTCAACTCTCATCCCACTTATACCCGGCTTCCAAATACACCTAGTTCAACCAACTTCTATCACCACATTGTCTGTCAATTCTGTGAGAAACTAAGACACACTGCCAAGGTTTGTCGCAAGCTACTTCATAGGCGTCTTGGTCCTCCTGTCGGCAGTCATGGTTCTTACACCTCTCCATCAGCACACTTTGCAGGTTTTACTGGTCACTGGCAACCATCTCCTAGTTCCTCCCAGCCTCCAAGGGCTTCTTTGCACTCTCCAGGTCCTCCTGCCTATTGTCCTAGCAGTCTGACAAATATCACTTCCAACACACCCGACTCTACTGTTGTCTCCCAGCCTCCCTTGGCTTCCAATCACCAATGGATTCTTGACTCTGATGCATCCAATCATGTTACAAATAATCTCGATCACTTGCAGCTACACTCTCTGTATTCAGGCACCGATCATCTTCAAATGGGTGATGGTTATAACCTACCAATAACTTATACCGGTAGCTTTCTTTGCCCCTCTCCCTTCAAACCATTGTTATTTGATGATGTTCTCCATGTTCCAAACATTAGTCGTAATCTTGTTTCTGTCAAAAGATTCTGCACTACGAATAATGTTTCTGTAGAACTGTTTCCTAATCAATTTCAGGTGAAGGACTTACGGACGAAGGCAGTGCTCCTCATAGGGATGTGTCAAGGTGACCTCTACCACATCTTAGGTCATCCATCTAATAAGGTCATGTCACATATTCAATCTCCACAACACTTCCACTGCCACTCCAAACTCTTGCCCTTGTGTGTCTCTTATGCATATGCCAAAAGTCACAAACTTCCCTTCTCCACTCAACATTTACACAGCACCAGACCACTGGAGTTACTCTTCTCGAATGTTTGGGGTCTAGCTCCTGAAGCATCCATTCATGGTTTTCGTTACTATATTGTTTTTATTGATCCCTTTTCTAAATATGTCCGGCTTTATCCTTTACGTAATAAATCTGATGTTCTTGATGCTTTCATCTCTTTCAAACATTTTGTCGAAAACTTATTTAATTTCAAAATCCAATCCCTATATACTAACAATGGTGGTAAATACATCAAACTTTGTTTGTTCTTATATAAACATGGCATTTCACACTTCACCATTCCTCCTCACACCCTCGAACTAAATGGAACCTCTGAACGTCGTCACCGTCACATCATTGAAACCACTCAAGCCATTCTTCATTTTAGCCATTTACCACCTAAATTATGGACACATACGACTTCAACAACCATCTACCTTATAAATCGTATGCCCACTCCACTCCTCTCTATGCACTCTCCCTATGAAATTCTTCATCGTACTGCTCCCTCTTACAACAATCTTCATGCATTCGGATGTCTATGCTTCCCTTGGTTACGTCCTTATACGGATCATAAATTACAACCCCGCTCTGCCCCTTGTGTCTTTTTTGGTTATTCTCTTCACCATTTTGCCTACCTCTGTCTTGATCCAAAAACAAACAAAATCTATATTTCTCAACATGTTAAGTTTATTGATAATCAATGCCCTTTTGCAACTCTATCACCATCACCACCGTCTACTGTTTCGGTTGAAACCCCTCCCCTCCTTCCACCTACTCATCAGGTCATCCCTCTTAGTCACCTGGTCCCATCCTCCCCTATGGGTGCACTGCTACAGTCCACAGAACCTGCACCACTGATTGTTCCATCGACTGCCTCAACATTTGGTACAACTTCATCACCTGATACATCTTCTCCAGCCATAATCTCAGTGCCCCTTACAAGACTCATTCCATGGTCACACGGTCCCAGAATAACATCTCCAAGCCTAAAAGTTACCAGGTTACCAAATACTCGCTTCTAGCTATAGAGGAACCTTGCACCATCACCGAAGCTTTTAAACACCCCCACTGGCGTGCTTCTGCGTCTGAGGAGTATGACGCCTTAGTTCAGAACGGTACCTGGGATATAGTTCCAACCTCAGAAGCGACAAATGTTGTGGGCTGCATGTGGCTCTTTCTGACCAAACGTAAACCTGACAACTCTATCAATCATTACAAGTCCCCCTTAGTTACCAAAGGGCCAATGACCGGGTATTGACTATACAGAAACCTATTCACCTGATGCTAAACATATGAGTCATTCTCACTGTTGCTCTCACCTATGCTTGGCCCTTACACCAGATGTACGTAAATAATGCATTCCTCCAGGGTCATCTTCAAGAGATAGTTTATATGAAGCAACCTCCGAGCTTCATTCATCCAGACCTTCCTCTGCATGTTTGCAAACTTCGCAAACCTATCTACAATCTGAAACAGGCACCGCAGGCATGGTACAATGAGCTCCAAGAATTTCAATATGGTTTTAAAACAAGCGTTAGTGACTCCTCACTCTTCATCTATCATTTACACAATGTCACCATGTATTTTCTTGTATATGTTGATGATTTGTTATTCACAAGAAGCTCCAGATCTCATCTCGGTACATTCATGGATGCTATTTGCTCTCGGTTTTCCCTCAAGAACCTTGGTGCACCTAACTACTTTCTGGGAGTTGAGATCACCCCTACTATCAATGACCTCTTTTTATCTCAACAACGATACATTCATGATCTGTTACATAAGTTCAACATACATGCTGCGAAACCGTGTGCAACTCCGTTATGTACCTCAACTGTCCTAAAGCTTGATGATGGTAAGGCTATGGTTAATGGCACCTTGTACCACAATATTTTGGGAGCTCTCCAATATGTTACCATCACTAATCTTGATCTAAACTATGCCATTAACAAGCTGTCTCAATTTATGCACCAACCATCTAACATACATTATTAGAATATAATATAAATGTACATTTATCATTAATACTAATAACTGTAAAGTTAAATAAAACCATACACGTGTATGGTTGATATTCCCCCTATACCAAATGTTGTTATTATAAGTGTATATATCACACCAAGCACGATTCGCGAGGTGTGCAGATTGCAGGAGCACTCACCTTTTGGCTTTCTCTGTTATATTGCTTTTCTCTTTCTTGGTATCAGAGCGCGCAACAATGTCTTCCTCAGTCGCTTCCTCTGCATCCTTATTCCATACTTTTTCATCTCCTTCATAAAAAACATATAGGCCCCGTTTGGTTACACTTCAATTAGCTATTTTTTTAGCTAATCGGTGACTTTTAGCTGGTTGACTTTTCAAACAGCTAAAAAAGTTGTTTGGTTAGCAGCTTTTTCGTTAGCTGATTAAACACAAAACGTTAAAGATGAAAACGCTCCTATATCCACCAGCTGAAGTTTTAATTACCCAAAGCCAATTATATCCTTTGTTTCGAAAGATGAGAGATGTCCAACAGCTCCATTTGTTGTTACTAACTTTAATCTCCAATGACAAAAAAATGAAAAAATGAAGACGGCAGATCCGATCAAACTGGGATAATATCTGAGAGGAAGAGGTGGGCGTTTGGGCGAGAACACAAGGAAGCTTCTGGTCAGGCAAGAAGAAGTCGTGGAGAGAGTTGAAGATGAGAAGAACGACAGAGTCTGGTAGCTGATCAAAGCCGTCTATTTCGATTAGCGCCAGCTCTTTGCTTCCCCGAGATTAAAATCACAGTGGGTCTAGGCTTTCCATGTTCTTGTTCAACGTTTCGAGGATTTCTAGTGGTTGGTCTTAGCTTCGATGTTTGACTGTTGAACTAGGGGAAGAGAAGTGATGCGTTCTGTGTGTGGTCTTGGCTTCGATATTTGACTGTTGAAATAGGAGAAGAGTTGTGTTATGTTCTGTGTGTCTACGATTGCTGCTAGCGATACACTTTTTCTCTTAGCCGATTTTATGGTGTAGTTAATTTGAGATGTTTGGTGTTGTTCATCTTTCTTTTCAATTTATTTTTGTTTGTGGATTTGCTATGGACCCAATCTGCTACCATTAACAGCAGTAGAATCTATCAGTGGGAAATTCTGAGATAGTCCAGAATGGGAACAAGCGAATATGTCAGCGTCAGGCAATTAAAAGCTTAAGAAGATGGCTGAGATTGTGTTATTTGAGATGTACTTAATAGATTCAGAAGGCAACCAATCTATCCTTTTACTATTATATTTTTATTTAGTCGACTAATTAATGCTAGAATTTTAGATCTAATGCATTTAGTTTAACTATATAAATGATTGTTTTCAGAATTGTTTTACCACCCTTGACCAGACAGAGATCTTATAGCAATGTTATTGTTTTCAGAATTGTTTTACCACCCTTGACCGGACAGAGATCTTACAACAATGTTGTTGTTTTCATAATTGTTTTACCACCCTTGACCATATAGAGATCTTACAACAAAGTTAATTATTTAATATTTACAATTTTATTTTTTCTTTTCATAATTTTATTTAATTATTTAATAATTCTTTGGTTAAATAAAAAGACATTACAATAAAATTTTATATAATTTTTTAATAATATTCACAAGTTAATTATATTACTCAATTTAAATTAAGAGATCAAAAAATTATATTACTCAATTTAAATTAAGAGATTAAATAATTTATTATTATTATTATTATTATTGTTATTGTTATTATATATTCTATTTTTTTATTATAGTTATAAACTTAATTTTTGTAGAATTAAATATCTAAAATCTATATTCTTATAAGAATAGTCGTTGAACTACTAAAATATATAATATTTATATCCTTATATTTTTTTAAAGTCATGTCCTCATAAGTTATTTTACACATAAACAGTTAATACTAAACAACTAATTTTACCAAACATCTTTAACAAACAGCTAATGCAATCCGCTGGTCAAACCAGCTGATATAATCAGCTATCAGTTGACAGCTGATAGAATCAGCTATCAGCTATCAACTATCAGCTGATTGCCAAACAGGGCCATAATTCAGTCTCATTCCAACTACTCAGATAGAATTTCATGGTTTAACACACATCACATGCAAATTAAAGAAAAAAAAGAAAAAATCAAAATAAAAATGAACAAAGAAACAATAAATTGAAAACACACAGTCACATAATCATTTAAAGTCCCCCTCCCAACTTAATCTACACTGTCATCAATATACTCGCAAAAAAAAAACACAAGAAAATAAAGGTTAATGAAGCTTCTCTATTAATGCATTAAGGTGTTAGTAGAAAAGGCGGTTGAAATTTTTGACACTCGAAGAAAGCGAGCTAGTTGTGCTCCAATCTGCCCAATTCAGAGTAAATTGGCTTAGCCAGTTTAATTTCTTCTACAATTTTAACCTGAAAAAAAAGAATATTTTCACAAATGTATTAATTCGTAGCACACAAAAAGAGACAGATTATAATTATATTCACGTGTAGTCAAGTTAAGTAACATACTAACGACCGAACATGTAACTGAAACCTATGGTATATACAGTACACGCTCAGTAAAAAAGGTACTGCAGTGATGCAGTGATGCAGTGATGAAGACTTACGAGCGCTGAAGGAAAAGCAGTAAAAGTTTACAGTTACACGTACGAGACATTACTGTGGAGTAACTTGATAAATAAAAAGCTATTAAGGTTTGTTTTTAGGAATTTTTATTAATTTATACAAACATTTAATTCTTGGAAATGTAACTATTTAGTATTGTTTTAAAAATCGGACAAAAATTAAACTCATAAAATAAAATATTTAAGGTTTAAAGGATTCAACCGGTATAAGACAATCATAAAAGCGGTTAAAAATGAAACAAATTTGAAAATTTTAAAGTACGTTTTAAAAAATTATTCTTACCCATTCAGAACTTTGAACTTTAATAAAAAAAGAAGATTGTTAAATAAAAATTAATTGATTTATTTTAATTTATAAGAATTTATCAATGTGTGAAAATTGATTGATTAATCATTAAACTGATTATTTTTAATAACAAGGATTATTAAAGTTAATTAAACTAAAAATTTTAAAACGAAATTGAAAAGTTGATCTGTCCAAAATTTTTATTTGAATCAACTGAACCAATTGAATTTTTTAATCACTGTTAATTAGAACATAAATATCAGTCCTATGTTTTATTTTGTGTATTTTAGGATACAAATTGGAAAAGAAAAGAACAGTTTTCATCTTCCAATTGTATTTTACTACTTTGTTTTTTTAATATATAATTTCAATGGCACCCCTTGATATTTGCCTCGAACTAATAACATTTAAGTCTTACAATATTCTGAAAAGCTTTCTTATAATAAATTGTTACTTGATGATCACAATTGATAGTGCAAAACAATATAGAAACGATCGACTGATTGAATAATATTAACTTGTAACAAATTGTTATTCAATGATTATAATTGATAGTGCAAAAGTAAGGAAATAATCAATTGATAGAATAATATGAGTCAGAACTAATGTGAAATACAAATTAGATTAATCGTGTCGTAGTTGATTTATAAAAAAAGCTGTAATTTGGTCAAATGGCTTGGATAATATAAGAGTGTGAGTCTTGGAGTAATCGATAAAATTGTTCCTTTATGATCATAAGAACACAAGTTCAAGTTACGAAAACAATCTATTGGTAAAAATAAAAAAAAAAATTGCGTACATCATAACTCTCCTCATAATTTTACAAATTAGGAACCTTGTGCATTGGATATGTTGATTTTTTTAGTAAAATTTCCAACAACAAAAATAATTGTTAAACTTTCTTAACAAAAGATTGTTTAATTATTTGGGATTAGGTTAACAAGATTGATTATTTCTTTTTTTAATTAGAATAAATTTATAAGACAAATTTTAGTTGACTTTTTTTAATTAATTTGACTTGCCTCGAAAATATATATGGTTTCTTAAGTGAATTTAATGAGTTCTATTATTTCTCTCTCTCTTTTTGCTTTAAAAAAGATTGACAAAAGTACATTTTGAACTTCAACGCTTATAATAAAACACGGTTTGAATAATAACATTTTCAAGCATTTAAATTGAACATTAAAATGTTCAAAACAGACCTTAAATGAACAAAAATTTTGACGAAATTATCTCTTCATCAGTTAAATGTTATCTCAATATTAATATGATATTATCTTTATATTTTTAAATATAAAGCAGGTCTCACTGCTATGTAATTAGTTTTTTAAAAATTAATTAAAAAGTGGATCCGACTTACACGTGACAATGAGGTCTATTGTTATATATTTCACATAGAGAGTTCCAATTGAGTTTTAACATGATATTTAACTGTTGAAAGTTATATTTTGTATTGTATTATACTTTTGCTCTTAAAAGGAATCCCAATGGTCGGAAAGAACAATGCTATTCCTTTTGAAGTTTTTTTTTTGGTAAATCAGTAAAAAAAATTAAATAAATGGACAAAAATATTTACAGAAAAGTTCACAAACAAGGTTGCAAAACACCCCTCTAGTCAAGCCTAAGGCGACCAATAATAAACTAGGAGACACTATAACAGGGGAAAATGCAACCTGAAACCCACTCAACCAGTAACAACAATAAAACCAAGAAACAAAGCCAAAGCCCTAGCATACAAAGTCAAGTAGAAAGCCTAACTAATACAATCCAACCCTTAGCTAACAAGCA
>JANZLX010000211.1:29936371-29947495 GCA_025531955.1 Erythroxylum orinocense
TAAACCTGGAAGACAAGTTGAGTAGAGATCTTATGCAGGTCCTCAGTGAGGAGGAATTGCTCTGGCACCAGAAAGCCCGGTGTCAGTGGCTCTCGAAAGGGGACTGAAATACCAAATATTACCATTCCGTCACCCTCTCCAAATGCAAAAAGTTAAGGATCGTGAGCCTCACTGATTCCACTGGCTATAAGGTTACGGATCCGGACCAACTGTATCGTCCTATCCACTCTTTCTTTGCCTAACTTTACACTACCGACGCTGGAGAGTATTTTCAGCTTCTCTACATCTGAGCCTTCCCGCCCCTTTCGACAGAACAGGTTACGAGACTAGCGTTGTCAGTACATGCCACCGAGATCAAGAGTGCAATCTTCTATATGAACCCGAATAAAGCTACAGGGGTTGATGAGTTCAATTCGCTCTTTTTCCAACATTAATGGTGAACGGTGGGTCCAGCGATGGTGGAGTTTATCCAAAAGAGTTTTGTCCAGGACCATTGGGAACCAAACCTGAATCAAACCCTCCTGATCCTTGTTCTCAAAATCCCGGTTCGCCCTATTAGCTTGTGTATGGTTATCTATAAAGCCATCGCTAACGTGATCGTGAACCGGTTGAAAACACATATGCCTCAGCTAGTCGCTGAGAACCAATGTAGTTTCATCCCTAGGCAGCGGATTACCAATAACATTATCATCACTCAAGAGGTGGTTCGTTCGATGAGGACTAAGCAGGGCCAAACAGGTTTTCTAGCCTTAAAAGTATATATGGAAAAAGCGTATGATAGGCTTCACTGGCCTTTTATCCAGGACACACTCATCGCGATTGGGCTCCTTGCGAACCTTATCCATGTCATTATGAATTGTGTCACGACTGTCTCTTTCCAAATTGCCTGGCAGGGCACAGTCTCTGACCCTTTTCGTCCTACAAGGGGTATTCGTCAAGGCGACCCGCTTTTCTCGTATCTATTTGTCCTTTGCATGGAGCGCCTTGGACCTTTTCTCGCAGGAGGTGCAATGTGGAAACTGGAAGCCAATACTTTTAGCCAGACGGGGCCTCCCTTATCTCATCTTTTCTTTGCTAACGACCTGATCCTTTTTGCTGAAGCAACAGAAGCACAAACCCACGTCATCGCCCGTACCTTCGAGACCTTCTGTTTAGCCTCCGGCCAAAAAGTTAACACCTCAAAAACCTGGTTGTTTTTCTCCAAGAATGTGCCTCGGGAGAGCGCGAGGTGAATAAGTCATAGTCTTTAGATCAGCTGTACGTATAATTTGGGCTGGTATTTAGGAGTTCCTTTGCTCCATGAGCGCGCCTCTAGGTATCCCTTCCAGCACTTCCTGGATACGGCTCAGAACAAACTCGCGAGCTGGCGCGCACAAACTCTGTCCCTCGCTGGCCGGGCTACCTTAGCCCAGCTCGTCATCTCTGCCCTCCCTATTTTCACGATGCAGACGGTCCGACTCCCTCATCAACTCTGTGATGGCCTTGAACAACTCATGCGCGATTTTATTTGGGGTTCGTCCGTCTCTCAGCGGAAACTGCACCTCGTTAACTGGGATTCTATCTATAAGCCCAAGTCCACCAGGGGCTTGGGCATCAAACGCATCCAGGCCACCAACGACACGTTACTTGCCAAACTTGGCTAGGGCCTTCCTGACTAATCCCATAGCCTTGTGGGTCCAGGTCCTCGGGGATAAATATTAGCTAGATCCCTACCATCTGCCACAGACCATCACCAGGACCAGGGCCTTCGTAGTCTGGCAGGGCATATCGGCCTCCTAGTCGCTTGTCTGTCAGGGCAGCAACTGGATTATGGGGAATGGCTACCGGATTCTTTTCTGGCTCTATCACTGGGTGGATGGGTGGGGCCCGCTTATACAGCTGGCGACCACTAACATTCCTGGCACACATGTACGCTACGGTGGCCGATTTTACTGATCGGAGGGGTACTTGGCTTTGGCATGCGTTCCACCAATACCTTCTGTCCTCTGTCTGCCTCGACCTTGCATCTCTCTGCCTACCCACAAAGGTGGTTGAGGAAGATATGTTAATTTAGGGGTCCACCTCCCATGGATGTTTTACTGTGTCGTCCGCTTATGATTTACTGGAAGGCCTAGCTATGGACAATCACCACCGGATGTGGGAGATTATCTGGAAATAGGTTGGCCCTCAACGGATCCGGTCCTTTATGTGGCTTTTGGCGAAGCGAAAACTTCTGCACGTGGTTCGTGATTGTCCACGAGTTCAAACCTTTTGGCGACAATTTCCTCGGGAGGTGATCGATCTGGTCTTCTTCCAACAAGATGAGCGGTCATGGCTCTTGTCTAATCTACTCAACCTCTCATCTTTCAATCAGGTTGAGTGTTCTACTATCTATGGAGTAGCTTGTTGGTTCCTATAGTCCTGACGGAACAAAAGCCTGTTCGAATCGAACTTTGTTTGGCCGACTGATGGCCCTCGCGCGGTTATAGACTATGTGGCGTGGATTGCTCGAGCTCGTTTGGTGGAAAATTGTGTCTTCCCGGACCTCACCTGACATGTGAGGAGCCCCATGGGCTGGACTAAACCCCTGGAGGGTGAAATTGAACTCGAATGGCGCTGTCAAATCCGGGTCCACACAGGCCTCGGTCGGTGGCTTACTTAGAGATCGGCATGGACAATGGTGCAGTGGGTTCCAACATCGCATTGGGCGGAGTAGCCCTTATCTGTAGAACTCCAGGGGGACCGCTTAGGTCTCACACTGACTTGGGACCTGGGCTATCACCGACTAGTCGCTGAAGTTGATTCTTTAGAGGTAATTAACATTCTCTCTTCTTCTTCCCGGCGTGTACTAACTGAGGATTTTTCGTTGGCTGTAGATATCCGTGGGCTTTTACAATAGGACTGGGAGGTCAGCTTCAACATGTATTGCGAGAGGGCAACCAATATGCCGACAGGCTGACGGTTTATGCTATTATCTTAAACCCAGGCTTACACATTCTTTGAGATCCTCCGGTGGTTGTCCAAGAGCTTCTTCATCATGACGCGCACGGGGCTTTGTACCCCTGTCAAATGTGTTAGCTTGGATTGTAGTCTTTCCTATGCGATTAAAAAAAAAAGTAAGTCTTGTTCATAAAAACATAGTTTTGTGGCTCGAAAGTGATTGATTTGACCAAAAAAAGAAGATTTTTAGGGAAAAGATAGAGATAGTTATAATTACTTTAATTAATATGGATTATTATAATAATACAATAATTATTAAATGATAGCTAGTAATAGAATTTATGTCATCTTTGATCTAGGGCATCTTTAATATATAACTTAAATTTGGTTTTAATTATGGATTATTATAACAATACCATAATTATTAAATAATATAATTTATTTATTATAGTGATCTTTTTGATTTTTTTGTAAACGTCAAATTCGGTAAGTATAAATAATAATTTACCAATTACATTTTTAAAGTAAATTATTTGATGAGTCGCTGACTCAAAATTAAATAAAAATTTTGATTTGACTTAATTTTTATAAGTTTTAATATATCTCTACTTAGGATTTTATATTATTTACGTGGTAAATCGATATATGTTAGAATTTATTTATAATAATCTCCTAAAAGTAAGTGTGCTTTAGTACGAGCCCTTGAAATGTCCTATGGAGTCAAGTGAAGATTAAGGGATACTTTTCCTAAAATGTTATCATTTTGCATATTTGTATTCATATTCATACTCAACGTCTCCTTTTGGAAGTTCTAATTGAATAGTTCGTGAAAAAGAAATAAATAATTATTAATTTAATTATTCATATTTGTTTTCGACTTAAATTATACAACTTTCTCTTTTAAGTTATTTCAACAATCAATATGAAAATGACAAAAGAATTTCTTTTATTGGACTTTAGTAGAAAATAGATAATAATATTTCCTTGATTAGTGTCTTATTTTATTATTATTATTACCTAAAAATTTTCAAAGTGGACGATCAATATAATCAGTGACGTGAAGAATCAGATTTTATATTTGATATTAATCATACTTTTATTTCCTTGAGAATAAGAAAGGCACATTCATTATAAGAAAAAGATTTACCTCTCATTGCAGTGAAAAAGAAAAACAAAGTTGAAAAGAGAACCTAATTCAGTGACCTCCTTTGATTAAGTTTGTGTAGTACTGACTGAGGTTTCTGTTTTGATTACAGGTATCTAACAGCTGTTGTGCCGACGTGGACGGTTCGGTTGCAGCATATGATCCGTAAAGGTAATCAGTGCGCTGACAGCCTCGCTCGCTTCGCTGAGCTGGACAGCCCGAGACTGTACTTCATTCAAGAGCCCCCTTTTGGCGTTCAGGAGCTTCTCCGTCGAGACGCGCAAGACGTGTTGTACCCTCGAGCTTTAGTCTAGTGTTCTAATCTCCTTTTGTAATCAAAAATAAAAAATAGAAAATCAATTAGATAGTAATTTTTAATTAAGATAGCGATATTCAACCACTTGTTCAACTACAAGCTTAAGTTACTTACAAACGTTACTTACACGTTAACAAACATTATTAAAAACATAGCAAATAATATTTGACTATAATATGAAAAATATAACAAAAAACATTTGATTATGTTTTTTTTCGCTGTCAATCATTGAGTGCTAAAATTTTCACTGTGAACATTTGATTTTTAGCTACGTTTTTGTAATGCTTTAGCTTTCCTACGATTTCTGAAAATGTCGCCTATAATTCTCCAAGAAGTTAAAAATGCTTTAAGTAATGAAACAAAAAGGTCGCAAATAACTATAGGCGACGATTCACTTGCAACACAACATAGATACTACTTTAGTTCTGCTACACTTTGACAAGGCATCTGTTCAAAACTGCACAAAGTTTAAGGTTTGCATGCCTGAAGATGAGAAGATGCTTGTGCTTGTGCTTGTGCTTGTTAACATAAAATGTCGCAGTTTTGTCCTACATATCAGCATAGGTATTCTCATCTTCAAGAGGTAGCTCCAATGAGTTCCTCAGGCTGGGGGATCCCACAATCACATTTTCATCTGCCATCTTGGTCCTAACTGCCTGCAAATGCATTTACCATTTTGCTCACTTGCTCTCCAGCATAGCCTCGAACGAGAAAAGGAAGGGTGCAAGTATGTATACACACAACATATGTAAAGTGTATGCAATCACTCAACTCTCATTTCGAATACTGAAAAGGGTATACCACAACCAAAACAATCTGTTCTCATGTCTCGAAGTTCTTACTTGACTCGACAATAATTTCAAATTGAACTTAAGAGAACTACAAATTCGAAAATAGTTAACTATAAGTTCATTAGTAATCTTTTTTGTAAACTTGTAAAAACTTTCATCACTTACATGAAATATCACATCTCTGTGAATAAATTAAGGCAAAATTGTGCTGGAACTAGACCGGCGTATGCGTTTAAGTGATAAGAATCCAAACCTTTTCTATTTCTTCATGAAGGTGAGGGTTATCTCTCAAGTATTGTAAGGCTTTGTCTCTTCCTTGTCCCAACCTTTTTGCAGAAAAAGAACAAAACTTATTTGAGACACAACACTAAAGATTATTAGGACCACAGTAAATTGCTAAAAATTGGAGTAACTTTTGACTGACAAACATGAATCTTTTACCACAAGTGAATGGGATTTCGAAGGTTTTAAAAGAAGAAGAAAGATTGACTATGCAAGGATTAACCCTGTTGATTCCGACTTCGACGTGACATTGAAAAAGGCATATACAGTTTTGTAGAACAGGATCAAGAGATGACAAAAACTGAAAAGGTTTAAGGGATGGTAAAACAATCAATAATCAGACTGATTAACATAGGTTTCAAAACCAGAAAACCAGCGAATACCAAGTATCATCTAAGCATCTATACCATAAAATTGATTTTTGACGGAAAAGTTGAGGCATTTCAAATTGTTTTTGACACGAACAAAGTCAAGGAAAACATCTTAAATTATTCCAGGCAGAATACCGTCACCCATCTTTACTAAAATACTGCAAGAAACTGCTAATCAAAATGAAAGCAACGGATTATGAGGAATGCAGACCGAAGACCAACCTGTGGTCTCCATAGCTATACCAAGAACCCTTCTTCATCACAACATCCATCATTTCAGCACAATCCAAAATGCAGCCCTGCATAGCAGTAAAAAGTCGAGACAGATATAGCAGCTAGGCCATGGTAGGAATGCCAGTTTGTTTTGTATAAAAGATACCAACCAGTTGGCTCACACCCTCTCCAAATATGATTTCAAACTCAGCTTGCTTGTACGGCCTTGACACCTATTAAAGCAGCTTAGCCACATAACAGGGCTCATCGGACGTTAGCAGAATGGAATAGAAAACACATCAAGAAACTATCAAAATGAAGTAACTGTGTGTAATTTTAATTAATCAAGAAAATTTGGGTACAGAACTACCAAAACCAAGTAGAACTACAAGGATATTATTGAAAAAGACAGGTTTGGATAAATGGCACCGTTAACATTATCATTTGTAAATGCAGTAACAAGAAATGTGTTTCTTTGCAAAACCTGAGTTCATCAAGACAACATCCACAAATTGTTTTGGACCAACCATGATTGATAGGGAGGGTAAAGATTTCGTATTCAATTCTTTTAATGTTGTCCTTGGGATAGGAAGCTAATAAATCCCACATCTAGGTATTTACAAACGACTTAATTCTACAAGATGTGCGCTTGATGTTTGAACAGAAATCATACCTTACTCTTCTGCACCCTCACACGAACCCGAAGCCCTATATCTTCATCTCCTTTGGCCTAAACAAAATAGAGTTCCCCTCTATTAGGAATCCGTACATCTTAAATGTGGTGAAACAGAAAGAAAATATTTGAGAATCGAATTATCCATAAAAATTCTATTATGCAAGGCACCGTGCTTACAGATTTTATCTTCCCTGTAGGACGTATTTCAAGACGAACTGAAGCAAAAAATTTTAAAGCAATTCCTCCACTTGTAACTTCAGGATTCCCATAATATACTCCGATCTATGGAACTCAGCAAGAATAATATTTTATAACTCAAGAGAAGCTATAACATATATATACGCATAATTGTATTCATCCATTATTGCATAGCAAAAGTAGTGCAGAGGTTTAAAATCTGATTGACTTGCAACAGAACTAATCAATCAACAGTACCTTGTATCTTATTTGATTAAGAAAAATGAGAGTACAACCAGCTTTTGAAGCATTTCCAGACATTTTACGCAAAGCTTGGCTCATAAGACGAGCTTGCAAACCAATTTGTTGCATTCCAATCTCACCCTACAACATTAAAAAGTGTCACCAAAACAAAAGTGGTCAACTTATTAAATCAAATATGTAGCTACAACAAATAATCTTTAAAGTGTGAGAATAACACAAACTTCAATTTCTGCACGTGGTGTTAAAGCTGACACTGAATCGACACAGATAAGGTCTATGGCACCAGATCTGCACATGCGATCTGCGACTGAAACATGCAGACATTTTAAGTCCCAATTAAATTATGATGATGTAATACATTGAAAATTAAGAATATCTCCCTCCTTACAGGCACCACATCATGCCAATTTCAAACTAAACTTCGTAGTTGAGAGAATTTATTATACTTTCAAGCGCCATCTCTCCATTATCAGGTTGACAAACAATCAAATTTTCCACATCCACCCCCAGTGCTTTAGAATACGATGGATCAAAAGCATGCTCTGCATCAACAAGCATAGCGTTGCCTCCAAGCTTCTGCAAATTCATCTTTACCTTCAGATAGGAAAAAAGAAAATATACCTATCCAATTTATAGAATAACTAGAATACTTGAGAATCAACAACAAGCGTCTCTAATGAGAAGAAACAGAGAATCAAAACAGAATCCAATCACCTGAACTTCTGCAATTGCATGAAGTGCAAGAGTGGTCTTTCCACTGCTTTCTGGTCCAAATATCTACCAAGGTTAAAAAAGAAAAATTGACAATAAGGCAGCCAATATTTAAGAAACAAGTCATTCTTATTGATAAAATCATACTGTCATCTAACATTTAAGTAGTCAGCTACTGCTTCCAATAATCTCAGATATAGCTACAAACGGAGATAAAATAATCAGTTTCATCACTTAAAGGAAAAATCAGGAAGATTTGGGATAACATCCTGCCGTATTAGCCAAAACATCAGAATTCTATTATGCATATAAAAACCAAGATAAGCTTGGTTCCAGAAAAACAAGGAGACAAATGAAGAGTTGTTACCTCTACAATTCTCCCTTTGGGAAGCCCACCACCTAAAGCAAAATCTAGAGTCAAGCAGCCACTTGGAAAAGTTTCACTACAAAAAAGCAAATGCCAACATCATAAACAAACTATGGAAATAAAGGGCAGTTAGAACATTAAAGAGAAGGATTCAGAAACTAAGTGCTTACACCAAAGCTCCTCCAGCACTGCCCAATCTCGTAACACTCCCTTTCCCGAATGAGTTATTTATGTCATTCATAGCGAGTTCCAGTGCCTTTTGCTGAAGCATACACATAAAATATGAACCTTTTTTTGTTTGCCCAAGTAAGAATATGAAGCAAGCAAGCAATCAAAACAGTGAATTACACATTTCATTGTTGGCTCTAGAAGGAAAGTAACCATCTTTATATGTTGTTCAGGTAAATTACACATAAAGTCACCAACTTTGAGCAATTTCCAAAGAAGAAGATTACCCGTTCCAGGTTAGAAGGGAGAAAGCCGTTGATTTTGTCTTGGGAATGGCAACGAATGTTGGTTCTATTACAGTGCGGCGTAGGAGAAGGAAGTAAGATGAAGTTGGGCTTGTACTGGAGGGTTGTTGATGGAGGTTTAAGGTTTAGTGGTAGTCTTCTAGGTTGTTGTTGCAGAAGAGAAGAAGCTAATGAATCCATTCCACACTAACTTTGCTTGGATTATGAAATTGAAACCGAAGGGCAAGAACTAAAATGTAAAATTGGAAGAACAAAAGGAAGAATATTCTAATCTAAGACGTGCAATAGGAGCAACATTTGGGCCAGACTCGTTCCCGTTTGGTCTGTTCTAAGCCATGTGTAACGGTTCAATCTCATTTTAATTGGGCTTCAAAAAATTAATGTGGGCATTAAACTCGTGGATTCTGTGATGCTTATGCTTCACCAAGAGGGATATATTTAAAATTTAGTTTCACCCCCTCCTATAAAATCTTAAGAGGGCTTAAGTGAGACATGTGAGTATAAAAAAGTTTCTTGGCCTTTCTTCATTGTATAGGAATGCATCTTTTCTTATTGATAGAGCTAGCAAGCACACGCACATCAAACAAAAAGTATATTCTAAGCCAAGATATGTCTTCAAAAAGAAGTTTTTTAAAAAAATAATTAAAAAGTCTTTGAGGAACTTAATTCTTTAAAGATTATAATTAATTGGTACTCATTACCCTCCTTTTAGTTATTTTTTCTTATAATTAAAGTTGATTTGATGCTTCCTTTTGTTTATTCTTTGATTTAACTAGCTTATAAGTTTCGTGTGTTTAATGTTAATCATTAGGTTCACAATCAATATCAGAGACTTCTCAATGCCTTAACGCATCCCAACTTAACCGGAGCTGATCCTCTGGCTCAAGTAATCTGTACTTAACCTGTGTCAGAGAATTTGAACCATCCATTTTAATGGACTGATCTTTTAACTCAGGTACTCTGTACTTAGCCTGTGTCAGAAGATATGAACCATTCATTTAGTAGACTCTAGTAAAATGGATGGTTCAGATCTTCTGACACAGGCTAAGTACAGAGTACCTGGACCAGAAGATCTGACTCCACTTAAATAGATGGTTCAGATCCTCTGGCACAGGCTAGGTACAGAGTACCTAGGCTAGAGGATCTGAGGGCCAACTTAATACCATAAACTTACGATTTTTAACAATAGAAGACTTGTTATAAAAAAGATACAAATTCTTGTTCATTTGATCAAAACAAGAAGTCCTGATCTTAAGAGATTCAGAAATACACAACCTTATACTTAATTATTGGAAAGATTGTTTCTCACATATCCAAATGAAAAAAAGCATAATAAAATTAATAATAAAGTAATGATAAAAATAAAAACAGACATAAAAGATAAAAATAAAAATAAATACATACAAATAAAAATGTAATACAACAAATACAAATAAATTTAAAATAAGTAAACAAATATACATACAAACAATCAGAAAAGAAGACAAATAAAATAAATAATACAAACAGGCCATTAACAAAATGATATCATTTTAATAAAAAATATTTAAATTTTGGGTTAAGACAGACAACTTATAGATCAAATTCGGAACAGATAAGAGTACCATCTTTAAAAAAGATGATCTTTTGATAGGAAACTTGTAGGAATTATTTTTTTGATTATCTAAAAAAGTAGTTAATTATGAATTAATGATTTAAAGTTAACAACAAATTTGAGTTGAGAGGTAGTAAAAGTTTTTAGGCCACAAAGAACCTTACTCTTTCACATGATATTCTAAGATTCGAAACTTTGGTTCAAGAGACATTAAAGCACAAGTAAACCATACCCCTTTTTGGGAAATAATTAAGAATGACAAATTAGGTAGGCAATCTAAGTTAGTTTAACCTAACTTGAAATTAATAGATCTGTCTAAATTGATTAGGTTTCATTGAGTCCAAAACTAAAAGTCTAATTATATTTAAAACAGTATTATTTTTTAAATAAAATTATATTTCTTTAATAATAAAAGAACATTTAAAATAAAAATAAAAAATTTAATCAGTCAAAATTAAGCTCAAAAACTTAATCCTTGGGAAATTTTGTAATTGAAATAACAACTCTAATATTTTATTCATATAATCACTTTTTTGTTCTTTTGTCATTTATAAAATTTATAAAATTGATAATTGATTGAATTAAACCCTTTTTTAATTTAAACCTAAGTCCAAGTTTGGCGTTGTTTAGTTAATTGTTCTTTGAATTATAGAACTAAACAATATCATTTTATTTGAACTATTCAAGTTATTTTGTCTAAATTAAATTCGATTAAATCAATTAATTTCATACTAGGAAAGATCCAAATTGCCAAACCTAGGCATAATGGACATGTTTTGATTTTTTTTTTAATGATAAGCTATTTATGTCACACAACATTATCCAT
>JANZLX010000211.1:30008280-30024093 GCA_025531955.1 Erythroxylum orinocense
CTGCTATCAGTCTGTCATAGATGTTGACTAAATCTCATTCCCAATGTTTTAATAGTAGATCAGTTAAGCCGATAAGATAATAGGTTTAGGAATTAAAAAATTTAACCGATGTTAAATTGTCATAAATTTAATTAAATATTGAATAAATTAAAATTTTGAAATGTAATTAAATAAGACTTTTTTTATTTGTGGAACAATTTAAAGTTTAATTTAAAAAATACTGTTAAATAAAAATTAATTTATTAATTTATAAAACTGACCTGACAGATTAATTAATAAATTGGTTATTTTTTAACAATAAAAGTTATTTAAATAAATTAACCTAAAAATAAAAAAATAAAGAAACCCAACATACAACAATGGTATGCATCGCAGCATTATCTTTTTTTTTTTTAAGGAATTCGTAGTTAATATCTTTTAATTACGTCCTGAGTAAATTTTTAAATTAACGTATTAATTTATAAATTACACTAATTAAATATTTCACAATATATTATAAGCTTGATAAAAAAAAAACATAGATGGAAAGATTCGAACACATATCATTTCCATGCCTCGACATCATCTTTGACTAAAAGCTATTACGTACAAGCAAAGTGCTGGCTTGTTCAGACTGACACTAACAATATATACCTTTCAAATCTTGTATTCACACATGATGACATCAACTTGGTCGAGTCCCTTGGGACTCAATTACCAAATTATTCTACCATTGCGATGTGTTTGTGTTATTGTCTCCGTCTTTGTACTTCAATTCGAATAATTTTAATTTTAAAAATTCTTACACTTAAATTCTGAAATTTAATTAACTAAAAATATCTACATATTACTGTAATTTTATAATCTCAATTTTACTTATGTCGTTATAAAAATTACAAATTTATTAGAATAACATAATAAGTCTGTTATATACTTGAACTCACGATCTACTAATCTATGATATTTATACTTAAATAGCCAAACATATATTTTTAATTTTGAAAACCATAAAATTTGAACATGAAGACATATCATATCACATTGACAATAATCTTAGAATTATTGAAGAGAGGATAAGCTTCAATTATATATATATAGGAATCGTCCAACCTTTAAAAAGAGGAGAAACAAACAAGGAGGCCTAAGGCCTCAACAACACCACCAACAAAGCATCATTCTATAGAAGGGGTCGAAGACCAGGGGCAAGTAACTCTCACATATGCCAATTCTGGAAAAATGAAGAGCCTAATTTTGCTAGATAATTAGCGCATTGGTTGCCTTCTCTCCAAGTATAGGCAATAGAACAGGCCTAGTCTTTCGGTAAATAAAACAAAATATCCTCACTATGGTATTTTTGACACACCCTTCTCAGTTTAAAGTAGAGCTAGATATTTGTTAGATATATTAGGTAAAGAGATAGAATCGGGCACCGCTCTAAATTATCGAGACAAACAAACTCTGATATTATATTGAAAAGTCCATGTTGAAAGACCTAATTCACCCACAAAAGCTAGTTTGAGGGGGAGATATTTCCACGCTATTATAAATGACTAAATGCACTCACACTTGTCCGATTTAAAATTTTTAACAATATATATAGCCATGATAGGTAATGATCTAAAAGTAGGTTGCGGGAGGTGCTGCGTTTGAATGGTATATGCAGGATCGATCTTCGGAAGGGCAGGGCAAGCAACCGCTCAGGGCCCATCCTCTTAATTGATAAAATAAGACATATTTTTATCCTCATAAAAAATAAAATAAAATAAAATAGGGCCTATTTTGACTTTAGAAAAAACAATAAAAATGACTCATATTTTGTTTATTTTTATTCTTTGCGAGAGTTAAAAATAGGCAAAAATAGAAACTTTTTTTTAATTTTGTCCGAGACCTATAAAATATTAACAACGACCCTAAGTATATGTGTGTGTATATATATATATATGGCCATGGTAGGTAAAGATCTAAAAGTAGGGCTGTTAAAGTCGTGGGGGGTGCTGCGTTTGAATGGTTGGACGATTCGTTAGTGATATTGCTTTTCATATTCTCCATATCTATATATGCATTAGTACTTTATGATAATAAATATTAAATACAAAGTAAAAAGACACGACAAAACGTCAGAAGCAAGCACCCATGCACCCACTTGCTCTGGCGTTTTTTGTTTGTGTTCTTATTCTGAAAGTGCAATCTAAAGTGGATTGGCACTAAGAATGGTTGTTGTATCTATCGTCATCAACTTTTGTATGAATCTTTCGATGTATGGGGAAAGATGACTTCAGATTCTTCTCTGCAGCTCACCATATTTGGATGCCATTTCACCATTGTTGGCATATGTTCTTCCTATTTATGATCTCTACACTTTGCACGTACGTACTTAGAATATATATGTTTTTTTTTTGGTAAAAATAAGGGAATTTTTCAATTTAATTAATTAAAAATCTCTGTTTTTTATAATTATCGAAAAATAATTCTTTATTTAATTTTTTATTTCTATTAAATTTTCATTAAACATAATAGTAAAACGCATGCATAAATCTTACTAGTATGATGATTAAATTTACTTAATTATTAATCCCAATTAGAATTAATAAATTTTGATTTAAATTAAAAAATATATAATTATAAAATTATTATACAAGGAACATTTAATTGGTCTAGTGTATTATTTACTCATGTACGTTTCACTAATACTTTTGACAAAAGTATAAGAGAAGAAATATTTTTAGAAAATGAAACCCGTAATTATTTTTACATAATTTTAAAGACTATATATTTTTTAATTAATCAAAATTACATAAATTTTTTATGTCTTATATCCTATATTTTTATATTAATAATACTAGCAACTAATGTTTAAAAAATCAAATCAGAAGTTCAACTAATAAAATAAGAGATTTAAGATTTGAAGAGTTCATAAAATTGGCTAAAGATTGAAAAAATTAAAAAATTTTAAAATATGGTTGAAAGAGATTGTTCTTATAGAATTTGAAGTTTAATTAAAAATTTATTAAATAAAAATTAATTGATTTATTTTGATTTATAAGAACTTATTAATTAATAAAATTTGGCTGATAAATTAATCAATTAATCAATTTTAATAACAAGGATTATTAAAATAAATCAAATCGAAAAGTTGGACAGTTCAAGATTTTTAACATTGAATTGACCGAATTAGTTGGATTTTTTACTCGTTTTTGGAAAACTATTACTCTTTAATAATATATATTGAGTAAATTGTGACAAACCCCTAGCATATTCTGTATAGAGTGATTCACTATTACTAATCTTCCTTACCAATTATAAGTAATTGACCCAATCTGTTATAACCCTACTATATGTAACTCTTGAATGTCTTGACTATAAAGAAATAGACTGCCACTGCCAGTTAGTAGTATGAAAAGCTCAATTGTGTTTTATGGAATTAGAGCTCCCAAGCCTCCTCACCGAGCAAACCTCTCTTCTTCCAGAAAATTTACCTCTGTCTCTCTTTCCTTCAACCCCACTTATTCTCTCATCTCAATTCCTTCGCTATGTCAAGTGAAAATTAACTCGCTGTCACAACCGAAACCCTAACCCTTCCTCTCACTGCTCCTTCTAATCATCAAATATCTTAAAAATAATATTATTAACTTTTGAATTATTCAGCTTAATAATGCTTCAAAATTTTCAATTTAAATTCATATTTTCTAAAACAAAGTGCCATCTTACTCAACACATTTGATAGTCGTATTAAACATATAAACATGGACTATATATCTATATATCTTCCTGAAACATTATGGATATGTACATGTTAATAGTTTAAGACTCCATTTCCATAACCTTCATATCTACTTAATCAAACGTTTTGGTATTTTCTTAATGCAACTTCCCATTTCTTCTGTATACTATTGTGTGCAAGCTGTAAAGTTGATATCACCTTCTGCATATATTTAAACCTGTAAAGGTACCACCTTAAAAGTTCACTTTAAGATTAAATTATAAGTTATAGATTGGAGAGTTCTCAATAAATATAGGATTAATTAAAGTAGACATGTACGTGGTCTTATTGTTTTCTTTTATTTCTTTATATTTTAAATATTATTGCATACTTGTTTAACAAAATTATGGTATCCATTTTTATTCAAAATAACATAATATTGAAACTATTGAATTCTAATAAATTGTGATAGAAGTAAATTGTTTGGAAAGTACGTGGACTTAGAGGAAATATGTACTAACTAATGTTTTCAAAACTGGTTAGAAGTTAAACCTATAAAATAGGAGGTTTAAGATTTAAAATATTCAATCAATATTAAATCATCATAAAACCGATTAAAAATTAAATAAGATTGAAAATTTGAAAAATGATTCAAAAAGAACGTTCTTACTCATCAAAAAATTCAAAGTTTGATTGTAAAAGAGACTGTTAAATAAAAATTAATTAGTTTATTTTGATTTATAAAAGCTAATTAATTTACAAAAAATCGATTTATTAATTAGTAAATTGATTAATTTTTAACAATAAAAATTATTAAACTAAATCAAACAGAAAATTTTAAAACTGAATTGAAAAGTTAATCGATTTAAAATTTTCATTATTAAATCATCTGAACCGGTTTAATTTTTAAAATATTGGCAATAACTTTTAAAACGTAGAAGAATAAATAAAAATAATGAAACCAAAGAAAATCAAATGCAATTACTTTAGGGTTAATTATAAAAAAAAAGCTCAAACTTTCGTCAAATTTTTAATTAAAGCTAGATCTTTAAAAAATAACAATAAAATGTCCATTTTTTTTATTTTTTCAATTATATCCCGAACTTCAAAAGTAATAATAAAATGCACAAACTTTTTTTTTTAATTTTAGCCCAAGGTTAGTGTTTTCATTAAGTTTGTTGATGTGGCTTGTCACATGTTTTAGAATCCTTAATTATTAATATACATCAACAAAAATTAACACAACAAATGAAGATTAATAAAACAATGTTGTTGTTTAAAAATAACCTAAATTATATTATGTAGCCCCGATATACTTTGATTTTAGTTATTCCTTTCTTTTTCAGTTTGTTCTTTTAACGTCCTCACCCTTTGATTTTCAGATTACGCAATTCTGATATCCTAACACTAAGAGCATGAGACGAACGAACTAAAAATGAAGAGCTTATTAGTGTAGTACGTTGTAATGAGATAGTAATTTGAGGTGTTAGAAGAACAAATAAAAAACAAAGGACTGAGAGTTGAGGGCATTGAGAGAAAGACTAAAAACATCAGGCCATAATTAAAGAAAATTAAAAGTTTACATATTTTATTGTCATTTTTTAAAGTTTTGACTATAATTGAAAAAATTTGAAAATTTTTACATTTTATTGTTATTTTTAAAGTTTGACTTATACTTAAAAAATAATAAAAATATTAAGTTTTTTAAATAATTAACCCATTACGTTTACCTGATGATAAATATATACTTCTAGATTGGAAACTGTATAAGCCCAATACATGTGTAAAGACTCAAACGTAGTTTTCCACTAACAATGTTTCAGGCTTTCATGGTTTCCATTCCACGTATATGCAATGTTTCCGAGAAAAGCCCAACCTTTTATACTGACTTTGAACTATGAAAAATAAGGTTTTCAACATTAGGCTTCGCAACGGGACACTAGACCTTAAAATTTGGAATAAATTTGATTAAATATATATTTTAAATTTTAAAAAATTTAAAGTAAATTTATTAAAGACAACCGGTTCTATTATAATAATTAAAGACAACCGGTTCGATTGTAAGAAAATATATAATCATGACAAATTATGACAAGGGTTTAAATCCTATCTGTAATGTTGTAATTGTAATGTCTGTGAAGGAATGGTCTAAGTAGTAAGTGGTGAACACCAAGCCAACAACCGAGTGTTTAGACAAGGGTGGTGGTCGACTATTTTTGACACGACTTATTTGTTTTTATGGGTCTGACATAATGGGTCCCTTTTTTATATTCATTTTATTTGTTCACAAGTCAAACGCTTGGCAAAACATCTTTATTACCGGGCATCCTCAATGTCAAGAGCACCTCATCGGATGGTATAAACCTCCTATTGGGTGTATCAAGTTGAACATTGATGGCGCTTGTTCTTGTTCCTCCTCCTCGGTTTCAGCTGGCAACCTCCTCAGAGATAATTCAAGCAATTGACTTGGAGGGTTTATCCACAATTTTGGCTGGTACTTTTTGGTATCTGCAAAACTTTGAGGAGTGTTTACAAGGCTCACGCTCTTGTAGAATTTAGGGTATCGTCAGATTGAACTAGAAGTTGACTCGGCTGTAGCTATGCAACTCGTCTCCTCCTTGGCCAACCGATCCTCGATCCATAACCTTATTGTTCAAGGGATTCATAAACTGTTTACACGGAATTAGACGGTAACCCATCGTCATATCTACTGTAAGAGTAACCATTGTGTGGACTGGCTAGCGAATTATGCTGAGCATTTTATGCTCAACACTACTTATTTTAATCTTCCACCCTTTGGGTGTCATGTTCTCCTTCTAGAGGATATGTCGGGAATCTGTTTCCTGAGACTCGTTGTGTAATTGGTTTCCTCTTCCTTCTTATATAAAAGAAAGCTTGTTTTTTATTTGCTTATTAATTCAAATTTCTCAATTTGAAATAATCATGATAACGGACCAGACTAGTTGGGACTCTCAGTCTATCTTCTTATAAAATAGTTTGATTTCGATTTAAAATTTAATTTTGTCTAATTTGTGTAATTTAATTTTGTTTATATTATTTAAAAAAATTATTTTGATTAAAATTTTAAAATAATGTTAAATTTGTCTTAATTTTTAAACTTATGAATTAAAATAGGGTTAATTGCTAAAAAAACCTACACTTTCGTCAATTTTTCAATTATAGTCTTAATTTTAAAAAGTATAAATAAAATGTCCAAACTTTCAATTGTTTTCAATTCTAGCTTAAACTTCAAAAAGTGGCAATAAAATGTTCAAAATTTCAAATTTGTTCAATTTTCGCCTAATGTTATTTGTTGTTCTCCAGATGCTCCTAGCTCTTTATTTTTTGTTCGTTCTTTTGATGCCTCAAATTACTCTCGCATTATAATGTACTGTATCAATAAGTTTTTCGTTTTTAGTCTATTCTCTTTATGCTTTTAGTGTGAGAGCATTGAGGCTGCATAATTTGAAAGTCGAACGGTGAGGACGTCAAAAGAACAAACTAAAAACAAAGAAAAAAATTGAAATGAAAATATAAGGATATCGAGATTGCGTAATCTGATTTAGGTCATTTTAAAACGATGATATCATTTCATTAATTTTTATTTATTGTGTTAATTTTAGATGACGTACATTAATAGTTAAAATTTTTGAAACACGTGCAACTTACGACAACAAAATTACCAAAAACACTATGGTTTAACAATGAGGACTGACCGTTATAAAAAGTATTACCATCGGCATTAAAAAGTTTGATTTGAAATTAGAGTTTTGAATTAGCCAATTTAAATCTTTGATATTAATATTATTAGCTTAGGTTAAACGACAACCTTATCATGATTGGTCACGACAAGAGGACAACGACTTGGAGAGTCACAAAGTCAACAACAGATCTGAAAGCCAAAAAAAGGAGGAGAAATAAAAAATAATTAATTATCGAGTTAAAAGAAAAATATCTAATGGAAAAGAATCCAGAATTGTCCTTTACTATTCACGGGCAGCCCGAAGCGGCGATCTCTTAAAAAATTATCACGCAGAAAGGGTCCTGCCCGTGCTGCCCGAAACAATGACTGAGAAATTACGGGCAGCCAGTCGGTCACTCACCCACACTCTCTGCTCTCTGCTCTCTCTTCCTTCTGGGCGATATTTTTCTATATCTTGGGGTCTCTGTGTCTCTGCCATCACGATCCAACGGTCCACAATGAACGGAGCTTGCTATGCCTGTTCCTCCAGGTTTTAGAGCCTGAAACATCCAGATCTGCTCTCTCTGTGCTCGGATCTCCATACACGGTACGTATTTGCTCTGTGATTCTCTTGTTCGTCTCGATTCCTCTGTCTTTAGCATTTCTTTACTCGCTTTTTCTTCAATCCAAGCTCTTATTCCAATTTCTCTACACCGTCTGCGTTGTTCACTCCTGAATTAATGATTTTCACACTCTAGTTCTGCTATTTCGCGGTTGCTTAAATCGCGTGATTCCTACGCAAATTCAGTAACAAAAATTGAAATATACACCTCATTTCATGGTTGATTTTTGAAAATTTTTGGCTCTAAAACTGGCTTCCGGCGAGTTTTCTGATCACTGAAAGCGGTTTCTTGTCTTATTCTTTTAATAGTAACTATTTTTTGAAAATATTAACTTTAATTAGTTCCTCTTTTGGTTTTCTGTTTAATCTTCAAGATTAAACAAAGAAAAGCAACGTTTGTTCTTGTTACCGTCTTCAGATCTGACGGCTGATACGGTCTTTTTGGCGAACGATCTAACGGTCAGAACTTGTTATCCAATCTTGTGCAGGTCCTCTCTTTTCTACCTCAAATTTTCCTCTTTTAGCGGCCGCACATGGAGGTCAACCACGGTTCCACGATAGTTACACTAAGTAACGGGAGGCTAACGTGCGCCGGGGAGGTACTGGCAATTTTGCTCGTCTCCTCTCTTGTCAAAGCACAGGTGAGCTAGTAAACAAAATTCCCAAAATTACCTTGATTCCTTTCTTTAATTATTCTGGAACATCTTAGCTTTGGAAAAAAAAATTTACCTTTCCAGATTTTTTTTTTCAATTTTCATCATAACATACACCTATGGGCGGTGAGGCTAACGTACGCGGTAGGTGGTGAGTGAAACTTGGATAGGGTTGTTGGGAATAACATACATAAGTACATAACATACGCCTATGGGCGCTAAGGCTAACGTACGCGGTAGGTGGTGAGTGAAACTTGGATAGGGTTGTTGGGACTTGAGAGTAGGAAGACACAGTCGTTTTACGAGTTCCGTACGTTTTGCTTTGTTCGTTTGCACGTATTGGCCAATAGATTGTGTTTGTATTACGTGTCATGTTTTGATGGGCGGTTGGGTGGAGACCTGAAACTAGTGACCAGTTAGTCAAACGTTAAAACCAGTTCTGTCTTTTCCAGGGTACTTCGGAATATTCTGTTTCCAAAGATATTTCTGAAACGAACCATCGTCACACAGATCCTAGCCGACACGTGTTATTCTTTACTCTGGTGCAGAGGCACGTGTTATGTTTATCACTAATGACTAATGTTCAAGCTCAGAACATTCTTAGATTTTATTTTCATTTAAAAAATGTTCAAGCTCAGAATTCTTTTTACTTTTAGTATTTAAATTTTTAATTAAATATTTAGAATTTAAAAATTATATAATTTAAGTTAAAATTTTATTTTTATTAATATTTTTTGACGCGCCTCATGAAATAAGTGTAGGGCCGTAGGCTAACATTTACAGAAATTATTTGATCACATATTTGATACCAAACGATTAGAGTCTAACTGCTATTCTTTATGTAACCTATTAATTATATTAACAAAAATATAAACAAGATAATATTTTAAACTATTTTTTTAAATTTTTGAATATTTAATAAAAATTTAAAATATTGGACATTAAAATAAGTTTAAAAAAAAAAGGTTAGGTTCATTATTCTAAGAACAAATCTAAACTTCGTGCTAACACAATTTTTTTTGGAGTCTACATGAATCAAAGTGTTTGATAATGTCTTCTTCGTTGGCCACTTTTTCCGTTGATCCATAAGTTGTTGGTTACGTATGATTTTGTCCTTAATGGTATTTTACGGTTTGTAACTGCTATGGAATCCATTTTATAAAAAATGGTTTCAGGAATCCATTACGGCATTGCTACTGAGTCACATACCTAGGACAATCGGAGACAAAATGGAGAGTCATAATCACCCAGCTGATGCCGAAGCAGAAGATGGCGGCGACGACGACGACGATGGTGACGGGGACTTTGAAGAAGGTGAAGAAGATTTGTCATCCGAAGATGGCGGTGACCACGGCAACAAACCGAACAACAATAAGAGCAACTCAAAGAAGGGACCAGATGGTGGAGCTGGTGGGGCGGAAGAGAATGGGGGCGAGGAAGAGGAAGAGGAAGATGAAGAAGATGGTGATGATCAAGATGATGAGGACAACGACGATGAGGATGAAGATGACGATGATGACGATGATGGTGGTGAAGACGAGGATGAAGTTGAGGAGGTTGAAAATGAAGAAGATGAAGAGGAGGATGAAGAAGAGGAATCCCTGCAGCCTCCAAAGAAAAGGAAGAAGTGAGGTTGGAATGGTCAGGCAGCCTCTTAGGGGATGCCGTATCTATGTGAGTTTGTTACCTAACATTATATGATCCTTCTTAGACTATGTCAGGATTATGTAGGATGTTGTTGGTCTCTTAATTTCGTTTCATGATTAGAGTACGCTAGAACAATGAGCTGCGGAAAAACTTAAGGAAGATGTCATACTTATGATCTTAGCTACAATTTTAATTTCACAAATTCCTGGCTAAACTTATAAGATAATATCATTTTTCTGATATTATTTGCAGTCATACGTGGGAATTGTGGATGCCCTGATCTTCCATGCTTAGGATAATCATTGCACTTGATTCTTTGGATTCAATCATAAAAATTAATTGATCCAAAATATGTAATTTTTAATATTTTTAATTTAGTGCCAATTTTTAATATTTTTAATCTAACTTTAGACGTATAGGGTGTAATTATATCTTCCCTATTTATCATTTCTAAGAAACTTGTTAGGTACTTTCAAAAAAAAAAAAAAAAAAAGAAACTTGTTAGGTCAAGAGATACAGGAAAGTATATCACCTTCTACATCAACAATGGAGCTTTTGTATTTTTTGAAATCTTTAAAGGTATTTTTATCATAATATGTTTTAAAAACTAAATTGAAAATTAAATCGGTCATATCAAAGATCAAATCGTCATAAAATTAATTAAAAATTGAATAAATTTGAAATAAAAATTAATTATTTTATTTTATTTTATAAAAATCAATTAATTTACAATTAATTAATTTAACAATAAAAATTATTAAAATAAATTGAAATTTTTGAAAAGTTTACAGAAAATTAACTTATGTCCAAAAATAGAGAGAAAAGTATGATCTGACATTGCAAATGTCATGAAAGCAAGTCAGAATTGGAACAGAAACAGATGGTCAGGCATAGATGAAAAAGATAAAAAGACTGTCAACCAAAAAAGAAAAGTATATATAATGAGATAATCTACAAGCTGTAGTTCAGCTTGGTGAACTTGAAAACATGAATCATAAGAAAACTCATATATGTTCAAACTTTCCCCAAGCATGATAATCTCCTGATACCAGAGTTGCATGAACATCACTGCTCAAGCTCAATCCGAAAACAATCTGCGAATACGAAACCACAGGTCACAGCAGTTTAAGGAGATAAATGAAATCGGCCCCTCGAGCAAGGTGTCATGGAAAGGGATGTAAGAGATGAAGAGGAAAACGATATGGACCCAAAAGGTTCAACAGTCATAAGACAACTTATGAAATAAAAAGTAGTCGGTAGATGATTCCGTTCAGGCGATCAAACTGTTAGATTTTAAAGCTAACTACTTGGTATGCAACTGTAATTTCACGCAGCAGCTATCAAATGTGAATCAGAGGTTCTGGAATCAATCTTGCAAGCAAATAGCAAGTTGGAAATCCAGAAATGATGATTAAAAACACGGTTATGAACAAACCAGAATTTAGAAGATAAAGGAAACCTTCAAAATAGAATAAGGTGGCTCTTCAACTGAACTTCAACTTTGTCATTGGGATCATATTCAATGGAATGCATAGAAGAAGCAATTTGCTTAAACAACAACTGAAATATCCTTGGCCCAAAACGCAAAAAATGTAAAAGGAAACGCGATTCATCAAATGAATGACAACAATATGGAAAGCAGAGGCACAAATGGTGCATCATGAAATAGAAAAAGTATTATCAACATGAGAAACAGTAAGTGGAAAATGAAATTAGTCAAATACATGAAATGAAGGGAAAAGCAAATTCTTAGTAATGGAGATAACACCAATACTAAAAACACAAACAAACCTGTCCACAACAACAACAACCTCCAGTTCATGAAACATTGAAATGAGATCGATAAACTCACTCGGTTAAATAGATATAAGGGGAAAAGTATCCCTGAGTCAAAGTCGCTAAAATCAACTGTTGCAAATGATTTCAATTCATATCAGATTGTATATCATCAACTATTTTCTTCACTAATCCTCTTCCCAAATCAAAGAATGATCACAGCAGTTAAATTACAGACAGAAAGGTCAGAGTTCAATGCTTTGAGAACTCTTATCTTTGTTAGTTATTCCATAGATTCTATATATTAATTAAACCAAAATTTGATGCTTTAGAACCATGAAAACCAGACAGTATTTCGCAGGTACAAAACCATGAAATCAACCATGCACAAAGACACAACATCAGAATCTCAAACAAATGAAAGCTATTACAAAAATCAAGCTTAAGTAACCCATACCATGTATAAGAAGAAGACCCAGGAAATGATCCTCCTGCAGCCTGACCTCCCCGACCCATCCCTCCATGTGGATAAACTTGTTGGAAAGCCTGCCCTGTTCCATATGTACCAACCATTGTCGGACTCATATCATACATCCCTGGAACCACACTCTGGTTCGCTGCACTTGCCATTCCCGGACTAATCATCCACCCACCACTACCACCGCCACCACCAGCGTTAGTAACAGCAGTACTAGGCTGTCCAAGCACTGGACCATATGCTGGATTAAGCTGACTAAATAATGCCAAATTCTGCGCTGCCGCCAACGCCGCCAGTACATTCTGTTGGGGCGGTTGTTGCGGTACCAACTGTTGTTGTTGTTGCTGCTGCTGTTGTTGATAGTGCTGTTCCGGCGCGTTAACAATCTTAGTGTTACTGTGAGACTTACTCTTCCCATCGGTGGCTATGGAGCAATGCAAAACCTGTCCTTCAAACATCTTGAAAGGCACCTCCAAAGCCTTTCTCGCTCCCTCCAAACTCTTATACACAAACAAAGCATAACCTTTTGATTTTCCCGTTTCCTTATCAAAACCTATCGGCCCACTCTCGATTTCTCCGAACTTGGCAAAGAAAGCTCTCAACTTCTCCTTACCAACACTTTGATGAACGTTGCTCACATATATCTTCCTGGCACCCACATCTTGATTATGATTATCTTTGGCTGAATTAACATTATTACCCGGTGGTCCCAAGCACGCCAACTGGTAATTAACAACCCGGTTATTGATCTCCATCTTCGGATCCCTCAACGCTTTGACAGCATCCTTTCGCGTCTTGAACACGACAAAACCGTAACCTTTAGCCCTGCCGCTTGCTTTGTCGGTCACAAGATTGCAATCCTCGATCTCTCCGAAGGTTTGGAAGGCGGAGAAGAGGCGGTCTGTTGTGGTGTCCCATGGAAGGCCGTGGACAAAGATTTTCCGGTGAGAAATATCCTTGTCTGCGAACTGGTTAATGGCAGAGAAAAGAGAAGGGTTTGTTTGAGCTTCTATGGAGATGAGTTCGACGAGTTGGTCTTTGGTGAAGGGTTCCAAGAGGGAAGTGAGATCTTCAATAGAATTGGAAGGTGGAGGAGGAGATTTGATCTTCGTGACCTTTTTGATTTTGGAGTTTTGGTTCTTCTTCTTCTTCTTCTTCATTAGTTTGGGCTTTTTGTTAAGCTTTTCACTTGTATCCATTGGAGCTTAGGCCGTAAGCTTGTAAGTGAAGAACAAGTTCGTGCTTACGATGCAAATGAAAAAGAAGAGAAAAGGAAAGGAAAACCGGGGTCGGTCGGGTTCTGGTTCAGTCGGGTTGAGCTATGGACAAAACGGCCCAAACTTAAAGGTAGATAATTCGCTACCCGTTTAGGCTTGCAAATAAGCCCTATCAGACCCCAAATCAACAGGCTCGACCTAGTTAAATTGGATTTCCGGTCTAAGTTTGATTTTTTAATTTTTTTTTATTTTCACGCTAAAAATTTAACTGGTTCAAAAAAAATTTAAATTATCTAATTTTTAGGTTTAATTTTTCACTTTTCAGTAAGATTTATTTTGATAACTCTTTTTATTAAAAATTGATTAATTAATCAGTTAATTTTAGTAAATTAATAAATTATTATAAACTAAATATTTTTTAATTAAACTTCAATTTTTTTGGATTCAAGAAAATTTCGTAGGCGGGCTAAGCAGACACACCTCTTCAAGGGTTCAACTGTCACACCACTCTACAGGTGGGCTAAGCGGGCGTATCTCATCATCGAGGACCCAATTAATTATCGACCTACAGGTAAAACCTTGACTGCCCCAAGCTCTTACAAGAGAAGCTAGTATTGAATTGAACCTAGGACCTAACTAAAGTTAAGCCTCGCTCTCAACCATCGAGCTACACCCCTTGATGGCAACTTCAAATTTTTTCATAAGTAAAAACGATTTCTTTTAATCATATTTCAATTAAATCTTAAGAAATTATAATAATATAAAATTGATATAACAAAACTTATTTATTTTTATTAATATTATTATATATTGTTTATAAATTTAAATATCTCT
Organism: Erythroxylum orinocense; assembly: GCA_025531955.1. Classification (NCBI taxonomy): domain Eukaryota; kingdom Viridiplantae; phylum Streptophyta; class Magnoliopsida; order Malpighiales; family Erythroxylaceae; genus Erythroxylum; species Erythroxylum orinocense. The sequence goes on from JANZLX010000211.1 coordinate 30,022,869, forward strand.
CATATCAAATATTATCTTTACATATTTCAAAAGTCACTAGTATAATATTCTCCTTAACTATTAAAACACTAACACTAAATAATTCTTATATCTCAAAATACTTTTAATATCAAGATAGTTTTTGAATATATAATTAAATTTTGAATTGTAGTTTTCGTAGTATAATTAATTTTGAACTGTAACTTATAATTATAATTGTGGAATTAGTTTTGAAATGTAGTTTGTAAGTACGTTATATTCAGGGAGTAGTTAGTTGGGGTCAGTGGTGTACTAGGCTCTCAAAATTTATAAAAATTAGATTTTTTAATTTTTAATTAATATATATATATATAAGGACATAATTATTTGAAATTTATTGGTACACTAAACCTCTTAAAATTTTAAAACTTAAATATTTAAATCTCCTACCTTTAAGTAATTGGCTCAGTCAGATGTTATAATCATATCGCTGTTCACATAGCTTTCGTTGGCTGGTTTTGACCGACTACCGTCTTCTTTAATTCGGTGACCCATTTCACGACGCATACAAACTGTTGCTTTTGCCATTAACTAACCACGTTTTAAATGATTAAATTACCATCTTTTCATATATAAAAAACAAATAGGAAAAAAAAATAAAATTATACTGTTTAATATTAATCATAAAATTGAGGTTAAAAAAACATTGATTTTTACTTATTTTAAAAATATTTTATGATTTTTAATAGTGCAATGTGTCACTTTTATGGTTTAATTTTTTAAAACAATTAAATTATATAAAATAAAAATTATTGTAACAATATTAATATTTGACGAATTATCAAATTAAAAAAAGATTCGTATGTTTTAGTACTTATTTTATTTTGATTAGGGTGCACCAAGGTTTAGGATACCGTTTCGTATTGGACCAAAATTGATACAAAATGGAGGATCGGTTGTACTGAATTTAAATACTAGTTAGTATCGGTCAGTATCGAAAATTTTAAAAAATAAGAAAAATTTTTGCAAAATTTTTAAAATCTCCTTCCCCTCTCCTTCTCTTTTTTTTCAAAGTTTTTAATTAGTTATTTTATTTACTTCAATTTTATAATTATTGTGAAATTTTATTTTTTAATTTTAAAATAAAAATAAATATTTTTTAATACGAAAAATTATAAATTAAATAAAAATTAAAAATAAATTATTTTTATTTAAATTTATTTTAATATTTTATATAATATTTATTAATAAAGTATTAATAAAAATA
>JANZLX010000211.1:30070029-30108656 GCA_025531955.1 Erythroxylum orinocense
ACTTTAACATGTAATTAATAAGGGTATATCAGATATTTCATTAACTTTCTTAATAAATATGCATTCCTCTAAAACGATTCTTATTATGAATCGGATGTAGTATTTGATGAATATGTATTAATGTCATGTCATATAATTAATTCAGTTCAGTTAAGATTTTGAATTGTAACTTAGTAATCAAGTCAGAAGTTTCTACAAATCAAATGAAATGACTTGTTTTAGTTTTATTATTTTAACTCTTACATAAATGTATAGATGAGACAGACTGAAATAGAACTTAAACACCAAAACTAGAAGAGGTGATATGCTCCAATAAATTGCTCCTTTTGTATACTTCGAGGGACCTTTGTGCTTTTATTGTTGCCTTTAATAGTTTTGTGAGGTCGCGAGAGTTCACGAATAAGTTAATCACGTGTGGACGGCTGAGTGAAGACCTTTGGCACATAAGCCATGAAATCAGCTCCTAGAGATGACCATTGTCGACCACTTGTACACTCAACTTTACTGAAGAAAGAGTATTATATATACACATAGCATTCAACCCATTTGGACTATTAATATCATATCAACAAATAAATTATATAATAAACAATGATGCCCAAGACGGTCACTAACTAATAAAGAACAGAAAAACAAGATTATCTCGAGACTGTGCATGCAAGACTTTGTCGTGGACAGATGAGAACGATGACATATATAGATTATGGAGTTGTCTCGTTAGATTTCGGTATCGCAAACTATAGTTTTATATTTTTTGGTGTTCGCCACATAATGCATGTACTAAACTCTTTATGATTATGGTCTATTTGTGATTATTGCAACAACTTAGAAAAAATTATGGTCAATGAATTAAGGGATTTCACTTATGTTTTTCTTTCATAATTTTTTTATTTTTATTTTAATTGTTGTTTTAGTCAAAAACTAAAAAAATTTATTTGAATGTAATTATAATTTTATAACTGATAATAATTAATATATTATTTTATTATATTTTATTTATTAAAAATAATGTTATTATTTCTAATTCAATATTAAATATTGTATATTTAAATGATTATCAAACTTGAAAGTATTTTCTATTTTTAAAAATAAATTGAATAATTAAATTTATTGTTCATAATTTTATTACCAATTAATGTTAAATAAGTAATAGCATATTTTTAATTTATAGTAAACATAATTTTTTAAAAATTCAATTAAACAAATTATCTTTTATTTCTAAATTTAGAAAACGAAATCCAAAAACCAATGATCACATGGAACCAAATAGGTCCTAAACGTTTGATTGTGAAATATAAAAAGTCCACTAATAATAGGAACCCTGATTAAAAAAAAAAAGATGAGTCTTTCATAGAATTTTCATGCATTGAAGCATTAGACACAATGAATAATATTTGTATGTATTAGTTCACTTTTAATTACGTTAACTTAAATTGTGATAATCGAATAGAGTTTATTTGCTTCAATCACAAGATTTAGACCTATTTAAAGAGAATTAAAATTGTATACAATATATATATGTGTCTGTGTGTGTTCGTGCTTGTGCTTGTCTGTGTAAATGTTTTATTAACCGGATCGTAAATTAAATAGATAAAACAAAAAGCTTAAGATTTAATAGGTTCAACTGGTATTAGATTGTCATAAAACTGACTAAAGATTGAATAAAATTAAAGAATTTGAAGTATGATTGAATTTTTTTCTTCTTCATCGAAAACTTTAATGTTTAATTAGAAAAGAGATTATAAATGAAAATTAATTAGTTTATAAGAACTTATTAAGTATAAAAATCATGATTAATTGATAAATTAATCAATTTTTAATAATAAGAATTATTAAAATAAATCAAATCAAAAAATTAAAAACCGAACTAAAATATTAACCGATTTAAGATTTTTATAGTTAAATCGATCGAATCAGTTGAATTTTTTAATCCTAGATGTATACATTCTAATTTTAAAGTTAGTATTTCCTCTCAATAATTACATGCCCTCGTTCTACGCCTTTATTTATGGACACATACATATAAAATAACATCATGAACTCCTCCACTTCAACTTAGATTCTAAGTTTTCCTTTTTATAAAAACCATCAAATGCGGCCCCCATTATATGCTTATATCCGTGTGCTAACCGTTTAAATAATTCCAAATTGTGCACTTTTGATTTGCAATACCATTACTCTTTCTCTTACCCTTTGTTCACTACCTTCTCGTGAACCCTATTTCTCTCTATAAATACACACCATCACTTCCATTGAAGCTCTCAACCATATATTCTATAATTTCATCTTTTGTTTCAAGTCGTATAAGTCAAGCTTTTCAAGCCATGTCGAGCATTGGAATGTCCTGTGCTAGAGTTTACTTGATGCAGAAGAACCTTGAGAAGAAGCTGATGAAGCAGAAAGAAATGGAGGAAGGAGGAGGAAGAGGGACAGTTGGGGTTGAGCAGACAGAAAAGAACCCTAAAAATGTCGTCTCTACTACTACTAATACGAGTAAGAGCAATAAGGTTCATCCTGGTAACTTCACCTCCATAGCTGGGAAGCAATGAAATGCATGAATGGAATGGAATGGATCGATATATGGGTTGATCCATCCATTTGGTTTACACAAATTCAACACTCTGGTTTGTACTTGTGTGTGTGAGGGGTTAGGTTTGTGCCTTATATGTGTTTGGTTTTTTCTTTTTGTGAATATATGCCTCGGATGTATGGTGCATGAATTACTATTGTAAATTTAAGGTTTTAAATTACAATTGTGAATAGAAGTTATAGACATAATTACTAATGAGAATGATAATATAGTAATTAAATTAAGGAGCAAAAGAGAAACAAGTTTTTTTTTTTTTGTTAAATCAGTAAGATAATGAAATTAATAAATGAAAGTATGTACAGGCTAGAGAGAGTAAGAACTCTCAAAACAGCAAGTAGAGAACAAGACCCCCTGAACAAAAGAAAACACCAAGAAGAAAGGATCTAAAATGGCAGTACATCAAGCATCTAAATGCTGAATGAAACAATCAACAGAAACAAGTAGCAAAGGAATCAATCATGCTGCGACCCCAATGAGAGCACAGATAAACACTCAAACCAAACGAAGCAACTGTAAAGTGAATTGCTTTCCTAAGAGGATTCTGCTTGCGTTGAAAGGATTGCTGGATTGAATGGCCTTTGATTGGCCTGAACCGAGAAACAAGTTTTTTGTGATTTAAGTAGTAATATTTACAATTTTTAAAAATTATTTATAATTGTCAAATTTTCATTAAAATACACGTAATATGAATATCACCTATTAATTTTTGTTTATATGATAATCTAATTTAACTCTGACAATTTAATTAGATATGAATATCACCAATTAATTTTTGTTTATATGATAATCTAATTTAACTCTTAAAATTGACAATATAACTAATTAAATCTGCTTCAAACAAATAATTTATTATAACTATTTAAATTATCAAAAATTGGATTGATTCATTAATTGTTATATCAGTACTATTTACTTAATTTACGTGTGATATTTATGTCACATATATTTTTTCGATACTTTATAACAAAAATGTTGAAAAATTTAAAGTCACACAAAGTTTTGGATAATTTTAAATATTAAAAATCTTAAATCACATAAATTCTTATCTCTTTCCTCAAGTTGATTTTAATTTATTAAAATCCCTATATCCATATATACAATAAGTTAGTAATTAAATATATAAGATATTCTTACTTGCCAAAAAAACAGAAGAAGATATTCTTATTAAATGATAAAACGTGATCTTTCATGGGATAGTGTTCCAAGAGTACAATTCTTACTTGCCAAAAAACAGAAGAAGATATTCTTATTAAATGATAAAACGTGATCTTTCATGGGATAGTGTTCCAAGAGTACAATAAGTGCTTGTAAAAAGTGAGGTCCTCCTCCTCCACTCTCTTTAAAAACAAATTAAATTAAGAGAAGCCGTACTTATCACCATCAACTTTATTAATCCATTTGATATCAGCAAATTAGGTTAAGCACTATGATTATATATTACTACTTGTTGCACTTTAATTTTTAGAAATAATCTCTCTATTAGTTAGGGATAAAATTACATAATAATAAACCTCTCTGAACGTCGTATTAAAATTTTTGTTAAACTCCGTATTTAAATTTTTACTAAATTAGTATTGTTTTTATTGTAATTGTCGTATTTTAACTATACAAGCTTCTGTTGAAGAAATCACTCATTTGCTTTTTTGGTATTTGTATTTATATTTAGAATAAAATTTGGCCGTATATTAGTTCTTTTTATGAACACCAATCAAAATTAGAACATGTTTTAAAATTGAAAATAAACATACCTTACAAGTGTATTGAGAATTTCTATGTTGGGATTGAATCAAAACTGGGATAATTGTTGAAAATGTTGCTCTTACGATGGGTAAAGATCTAATCTTTATAGTGCCAAGGTGTTGATTTCATCCCCAAATCTCAAACCTCACGCGGCCAATCTAATTGGTTGGGATTTTGTATTCACATAGCCCTCCAAGTCTTCTAAGCCTTTGTCTTTTGTCCAATTAATGCAGATCACTTCACCAACTGAAACATTCTCTGGCAGGTAACAGCAATCAATGTGTACGTGTGAACTATGATGCCAAAAAGTGTATATTATAGAGATAGATGGAGAATTATGATAGTGAGATTGACATCCTAGAAAGAAAGGTTCCACCATTTTAGGCTGGGAAAAGTTGAAAGAGTTTTTCTGCAAATACAAAGCCTACTCACATAGACAAATCCATGGTTCAAATATGTTTTTAAGAAAACTAAAAAGTCACAACTTAAGACAGTCGAAGACCTAAGCTCACCAACAAGCAACATTTCTCTCGATTTGCATAAACCAATTCACTCCTATCCCTCAACAAACTGGACATCCATGACAAATTCTTAAGACCAATTGCCTAGGTAAGTAATAGCCTGATTCCCTACTATTTGGTATTTCTTCCACGTTCTGCAAGCTTTGCTGCAACTTGCTCTTCAGACAATGGAAGATAGTAGATCCGCGGGGTGGCTTTGGTCTTCTGGAAGAGATCGTCCAGCGTAACAATTGGAGGCTCATGTTTCTCAGGCAGAGGAGGTGGTGGATGAGCAAACCTTTCCTTGGCAAGTGGTGGGTTAGACAGAGGTGGAGGTGGTGGAAGGACAGGTGGGGGTGGAAGTTGCTGCCTGGGTACCTGTTGACGGGGTGAGGGCTGCAGCTGCAAAGTTGGAGCAGCAGGGACACTAGGAGTTACGGGTGTCACAGGTGACTGAGGAGGAGCCTCCACCCGCATCTTTACTTCTTGTGGGTCAACAAAGTCAGCCACCAGTAGGCGTCCACCATTGGGTGGCCATTGTAGGTTGTACACAGCATTTCGAGTTTCTATGGCTTCGTCCACAGATGAGTACTGCATCAACATGATTTCAAAGGTCAATAGAAATCTAGAGTGCCATGCAGACTCATCGAAACACATACATACTGACAACAATGGTGATTATATAGAAAAGGTCAAAGGTACCAAGTCCACAAATCTACCACATTGCAGAGAGAGAGAGAGAGCTTACAGTAACATAGCAATGAGTTTTAATCTGATCCATCCAGAAACTGGTAAAAGTACCAGTTTTTTCAAGAAGTTCTTGGACAGCTTTCAGGGTGAAAGGACGAACAAAACGATCAATCCTGAGAGAATTTGTCGGAGGCTTTTGTGATGGTGGAACTGAAAAGCACAAGAGACAGAGAGCCTTATTAGGTACTAAAACAACCTTTGCTCAAGTTCATTACAATCGAGGAAAATAAAACTCACCAACTCGCTCCTTGGGCGTATCATCACTCACAGATGAGTCGGATCGAGAAAAGTTGCGCTGAATGGGTGCGCGCTGAACTGCATCTTTGGGGATTGTGGTGGGTGTGAGATTGGTAGTTTCTGTTTCAGAAGTTTTGATGCTTTCAGAATTCCATCTGCGTTGCCTCTTTGATGGCTCATTTACAACATTTTCTTTATCTGTGAATGACATTCAGTCAAATAAAAAGTTAGTCCTTCAGAACCATATTCTTTGAACATTAAAAACAAGAGAAACCATCTCACTGACAAGAAACGGATGGGAAAAACTGGTAGGTAAAGTGGAAGAACACATAAATAGAATTAGCTTTAAACTTGTGGCATAACTTCAGGACAAGAATACCCAATTCTTCTATGGCAATATACCAAAATTAGAACTTGTCTCCTGGCAATAAGCCTAACGTCAAAGATGAAATTTAAAGAACACATCAATTATAAAAACATATTTGCCAATAAAATGATCATCGCCTTGTCCAACTTATTAGTGATCATACAATAATTCAAAGACAATTAGGTAATAAATGCAAAATTCATATGTTGACATAGAAGTAAAACCATATCAGCCAATGAAACAAAAAGAACATCAATAAAATTAGTTAAATTTGTAAGAATAAGATTAGGTGGGAAAGGAAATTCAATAATGCAGGCTCACCATTAAGCTTCCTTTTCTCTGTGGGCACAGAAGAGCGAATCTTGTTCTCATCATGTACTTTTTGTTCAGTAGATGAATCCTTTCCAACAACATCAGCAAGATTTTCCTCCTTCCCAGCAATTACTTCATTTTTCTCAGTCTTATCTCCAACTTCATCAGGATTATACTTTGAATCAATTTGCTTACTTTCCAATACATCATCCTCCATAGAATCATCACCAGAGCTTCTGTCTAAATTTAATTTTTCTGAGTCTATGATTTCTACAATATCATTTTTCTTGCTTATATCTGCATTTGAAGCATTGATGGTATCTTTATCTCCAACTGATGGCTTCTTCTCTTGTGGCTCTTCAACATCCATTGGATGTGATTCACCACCAACTGGGAGAACATTATCCGATAATGGTTCCACAATCTCTGGTTTAACAACATCTAGTTCTAATTTGACATTATCAGCAATTATATTATCCTTTAGTTCTAATTTTTCATTAATTGACACAGAATCAGTAGAAATAGAATCAGATTTTACTTGAAACCCTAAATTAGGGCTGACCTCAGATACCTGGTTTGCTGTTGTAGAAGTGTCATACATCGCATCCTCGTGTGCAGGCTTCATATCCTCCTTGTCCAGCAGGGACTTGGAAACCTCTTTCTCCATTTGGGGCTTCAAATCCTCACCCTCCAGCTGGATCTTTGTATCCTTATCATCCTGCTGGAGCCTTGAATCATCAATCCCCAAAGTCTCCTGCGTTTCAGAACCATGTGCAATTTGACCACTTAATGTGCAGTCAGAAGTCACATTCCCTTTAACTCCAGTGCTGGTATCCAATGCAAACTCAGAAACCACATTCTGTGTAACACTAACACTAGTCTCAACTGTGCTTGTGTTAACTGCAAGCTCCCCTTCCACTGTATATGAATTAGTTCCACCATCCGTTACAATATCTTCTTGAACTTTGTATCCTTGATCCTCAGCTTCTAGACTATCATTGATGTCAATCTGAAAATCCTGGGCCGTAGTATTATCAACCTTCTCTTTTTCATTAGCATCATCAACTACAACTTCAGCCTTCTTCCTAGCAATAGAAACCGGTTCAGATTGCTTTTCCGCACTTACATGCTGGGGATCCAAATTTATGCCATTGTTTGCATCCCTCGTAGCATTTTCCCTCTCAATACGAAGTGCTTCATCCAAGCGTTTTATTAGATCATCCTTCAAACCTTTAGTTGTTAGTTTCCGTTTCTTTAGCTCCTCCTTCAATTCTGTAACCTTCCACTGATCTATCGGTCGATTGTCTAGAATTGGGTATCGGGACGACATCTTTTCCAACTAATATCACCTTCACAATCCTGCAAACATCAAAGGCAACTCAAATTTATCGACTTAAATAAACCATCTAAATCATACAGACATTTTGGAGGATAGGAAGATAAAGGAAAAGATCATGATGAAATCAACTATGAAGTAATGATATGCTGAAATAACTATGATTTCACAAGAGGAAATGCAAAGGTACACAACAATACTATTTGTCAATGGAAAGAACGTCTGCAAAATTATCTTTAAAACAAAATTGAATAAGTGGAAAAAATATCATCAAAAACATCTTCGAGGCAAAGAATGGAAGAAAATTCCACAACTCACGCACAACAATGTGACATCTTTTGTGCAAGTAACAAGAATCAAACAAAAACCAAATGTCACGGCTTTAATGCTGGAAACCAATGATATTCTGTTCAAAGGCACATGATTTTACCTAATGCTCCATTTGATTTACCAGATAAACACAAGTCATTCCACCAGAAAATGTCCCCTTTACCAGATAAACACATGTCATTCCACCAGAAAATATCCCTCCTTTAATGATATGTCTATACTTTTCATATTGAACAAAGCACTGTTACAGATTTTGCAGATTTTCCCTTTTCCAAACAAGCTTTGATATAGAAACTATTAGAAGTATTCACAACCGAGAGCAAGTTAAAATGACAAAAAAGAGTAAACTCATTGAATCACCTGGTACAGCCCAGCTATTACAGAAGAGACATCAAATCGGTAAATAAAAAAATCGCTAAAATACACAAGGGAACAGAAACATTGAAATGAAGAGCCAAAACCCAAAGTGTCAAATCGAGAACAAGTCGTAGACCTGAATGTGTGATAATCCTCTGACCTCGATTCCAGGAAAACTCACGCACCCACGACGACGACGAAAAGCTCGAGTACAGATTTTGTAAAAAACCCTAAATTTCACAACACAAAACCCGACATTAGAGATCGATAAACCAAATGCCCGCGGAGTAAAATAAAACTGCCAAAAAACTGCCGCCCAGTGGATAATTTATTTGACAGCGAACCCTCGAATTCGACCCACTGGACCAAACACAATCTTTTTTTTTCCCTAAATTTCCTGGAAAATAAACGAACAAAAACCAACTGAACCAAACAGACTACTGAGACAGTGCGAGAAAACGCAAACGAACGCTTCTTTATAAAGACGAAATCAGGAAAAGGATAAAATGGAAAATGGAAAATCGAGGTACTGACAATTCCCAATCTTTTTGTCCGTTTGCGTTAACATTTGGGCGTTAGGGTTTTTGGGTTTTGCTATTATATTGCGTTAAAATGTCGCCTCAGAACACATTTTTTATTTATTAATTTAAAAGATAAAATAACACAATACAAATAAAATCGGATTTTTAAAAAACTCAATTAATTAAATCATAAAATTTTAAATCTATTAATTAATAACTTTTACTTTTTAACTTTTATGAATTAATAAATTAATTAATAATATTTTAAATTAAATTTTAAATTTTTAAATAAATAAATATTTTTTAAATTTTTTAATTTTATTTAATCTTTTTTATAAATATTCAATAACAATTAACTTTTTGAATCTCAAACTCCTTATTTTACTGATTTAAGTTTTAATCTAATTTTTGAAATATTGGTAAAAACATAAATTTAATAATTACAACATAATTAATAATTTTGTAGTTTTATAATAATAAAAAGCATTATATTATAAAAATAAAAAATTTATTTTATGTATAAAAGTATCTTATTAAATTTTTTTATCTTAATATTAATTAAATATTTTGAATTAGAATAAAAATGAAAACATTTGTAGTAATTATATACAGAAAATAAAAAATCACTTAATTAATTTAATTTAAAATTGTATTTTAAAAATTAACATTAAAATTAATTATGTGTTAAAAAATTTTAACACGTCATCAACTACCAACAGAAAAACATAAAATGTAATAAATAAAACATTATTATTACTATCTTTTGTAGTTTCGACGCTAAGCTACTAGAGATCAGCTCTGTCTCTGTCAGACATTTTATCGAACACTCGAAGCTCTAATCGAATCTCGCGTCCTCCTGTACTTTGCAGAAAAAAACGATGTTTCGAAGGTATGCGCTCTGTATTTGGTTTTTCTAGTTGAGTTATGCAATTACAGCACCAATTGGCATTAGTTGAATATTTGTGGATTTGTAGGTCGATTTTGGACTTTGCGTCTCGTCGATCGTTTAGGACAATTCCGAGGCAGCCGACGTATCAGGCATGTATTTCATAAGTGTCTTAATAATTTTTGAAATTCTTAATCTCGGGTTGGAACGTTGAGGGAATCTTCATTGAATGATGTTCTATTTTAAAGCTGTTATTTTTCTGTGTTTTTGTGTTCTATCCCAGTTTTTGGATTGTGGGTTTTATTTGATTTAGAATGGGAAGTTGGGCAAAGGACAGGGAACTGGGTTTGTTGAGTTCCAGCTGATGGGAATGTGTTGTTATTAGCTTCTGCAGTTGGTCAATACTTTTTGGTGATACTGATATTTAGTTTGCGGTTAATTCGAGCAGACACCGTCGTTCATTTATACAAAGAGACAATTTTCAACTTCTTCCAAGGACAATGGATCTCCGAAAACTGGTTCTGAAGGTAAAACACCAGAAGCAAAAAGCAATTCAACAAATTTTGTATTGGGGAGTGCCGTTGTTGCTGGAGTAGCTCTTTTAGCATATCAATCAGGCTATTTAGACAAAGTTGTTGGTAAAGATCAGCAGGGTTCTCATCATTCAGCTGAACTTGAAATTGACCGTAAACAAGTAAAGGAAACTCAAGACTTAGGAGAGCAAGTGGTATCCACGACAAGTGAAGAACCCTCCGCAAAGATTGAAAGCCAAATAGATCTTCCTGGTGTTGGAACTGAAAAGAAGATTGAAACTCTTGTAGCTCTTCCTCAAGTTGATACCAAGAAGGATGATGAAAGTCCTAAAGACTCGCCTCATGTTGAAGTTCAAATTGATGTTCCCCACCAGCAAGCTTTTGGTTTAACAGAAGAAGGAAATCAAACTCATTTAGAAGTGGCATCTGATGTGAAAACAGAAGCTGAGGGAATTAATGTCCAGGACAAACATAAATTGGAATCTTCTCATAACACAAGTGCCGAAGGTAGTGTACCTGCAGAAAGCCCAGAGGCAAAAACTGATGTATATTCCAATGAGAATGTTCAAGTTAGACAAGTACAACAAGAGGCTAGCTCGGTTCCTGAAGACGATCTTGGACCCACTCAGCATCACACTGCAGAAAAGAGATCAGAGGTAATCTGACAGTTTGTGGATAATTTGGTGCATAAAATTGCATAGGAAAAGAAAGAAAAAGGAGTATCAGGGCAAAAACTCTCAATATCAATTCTCAATTATAAAGATGTAGTAACAATGAATCCAAACCGTATAACTATAGAGAAAGTCCTAACTGGACTTGAAACTAAGACCTTTTTTTTTTTTCCCCCAACAAAAGTTTTGTGAGATCTTGTATTTGGTGATCCCAAACTAGAAGCCTTTGTGCAATTGATCCCTTTTTTAAGCTTGAAACGAATCTAGGGAAATCACGGAGTCCGCTGTGTTTGCTATGTTGTTTGCACAGTTAACAACTGTGTTTGATATTCTGCCATGGCAGCCTGCGGTTTAGAAAGATAGAGAAGGGGCAAGTCTACTTGATACATATCTGCTGTGTTTGCTATGTTGTTTGCACAGTTAACAACTGTGTTTGATATTCTGCCATGGCAGCCTGCGGTTGACAAAGATAGAGAAGGGGCAAGTCTACTTGATACATATCTTCTTAAGGATAAGGCTGAAGAAAGCTCAGTGACTAAAGACTCTGGTGAGCAGGTAAACAAGCAATCTATGCTTTTTACTTGGCAGATTAATGTTACATTAATAGGAATGCTTAATTGCATGGACAGAAATTTTACAGAAAGGAACTACTGAAATTATCTTCTTTGCAAATGTAGGCAATAGAAGAATCAGATGATGGTTCTATGACAGTTGACGGGAAGCTGGTTCTGAATTTTCTCCAAGCAATTCATGCAGCTGAAAAGAGGCAAGCTGAGTTGGATACCCGCACTTTTGCCGAAGAGAAAAAGGCCTTGAAGGTATATTTGTTCCTGGCTTGAACTATTAATAGTTTTGATGTACATTCTGGAATGTAATTTTGTTGTATTCTTTCCTTGGTATGCAAGAAACTTGAGTTAGCATCAGTAGAGGTAATCTGATTCCTGTTGGTGCTTTCTCACACTCTGTGCTTTGGTCATTCTGGTCCTTATTCTATGTTCAGGAGAAGTATGAAAAGGAATTGAGGGATTTGAGGGCTAGAGAATTCATGCGTGCAGAAGAGGCAGCAATCCTTGATAAGGTTTTATAGATCATCTCTTATTACCTCTTTCATTATTGATGAATGGAGTTAAACAGAGTTGACAGGATATGCGCATAAATACGAACAGTTAGGCTACTTTTAATCCAACCTCTCCCTGGCAATTTGTACCCTGTAACCAGACTATAACTTCAACCATTTCAGGAACTAAAAAGAGAGCGAGCAAAAGCAACAGCTGCTATCAGGGCACTTCAAGAAAAAATGGAAGAGAAACTTCGCATAGAGCTTGAAAAAAAGGTGTTCATATTTTTTATTTTGCAAATACAGCATATATCTTTTGGAGCTAGTTGTTTAGTTGCTAATTCAAGTTGTGATTGTAGGACACCGAAGTCAAAAAGAAACTTGAAACATTGCAGGAGTTGGCAAAAGCAGAACTGTCTGCTGCTATTGCTAGTGAAAAGGCAGCACAAATAGAAAAGATGGCTGAAGCAAACCTCAATGTGCGATATTTTCTTTAAATGAAGATGAGTTATTTTCAAATATATTTGCTTGTTTATGATTTTTAGTAAGATTATTTGTTGCTTAATGTGAACCTTAAGGAATATTGGTCAACAGGATTTAGATGCTCTTCGTCCTTTATTTTCTCATGCTGAATTTGGAACCTTTATGTTGAGATAACTCTGGTTGCTTGCTGGTGATGTTGTTTCTTAAAGCCTGAGGTGTTCAGATTTCTTTTCTTTTGTAGATAAATGCGTTGTGCATGGCTTTCTATGCAAGATCTGAAGAGACGCGTCAAATCCATTCTGTTCACAAGCTTGCATTGGTAATAGTCTTCATTTTCGTCACTCAATGGCTACATACACATGCACATATGTGAAGTATCTTACACGTATACTGTGGCTGATTTCATGTTCCCAATTTCTGCTAATGATTTTATTTCGTGCTCAGCAAATTGATTTTTTATCTGGATTGTAGGGAGCACTAGCATTGGAAGATGCACTAACAAAGGGGTTACCAATTCAGCAAGAGCTTGATGTTTTAAATCCATATATTGAAGGAATTGATAAAGACTCACTTTTGCATTTGGTCCTCTCGACCCTTCCGGAAGAAGCACGGCATAATGGCACAGATACTCTGCTGCAATTGAATCAAAAGGTAAGCAACTTGGCAAACCTAAAGTTGCAGAATTAAATGCTGCCACCAATAATTGTGATTGCTCATTCGCTTGATGTGTCCTCATGCAGCAACTTCATCCGAAACTTATGGATCAGATATTGAAATGTTTACTTTAGAGGCAGTATGCTTAGTCATTAATACTTTTGCGCAAAAAAGTGGTTTTTGTTTAGAAAGAGTTTAGGATATCGATGTACAGAATATGTTTGCTTTCTCACTAACTAATATCCATTTCTCACCATCTAATATCCATTTCGGTTTTAGTTCAACGCCCTGAAGGGACCACTTCGACACTACATTTTGATGCCACCAGGTAGCGGTGGCCTCTTGGCACATGGTTTGGCTCAGGTTGCATCCTGGCTAAGGGTATGTGATCATAGAAAATTATCTGAATATCTATTTTAGACTTGTACGGGGTAAGGTATTGATATAGTTTTTGCAGATTAAGGAAGTTGGCCCATCCGGAGAAGGGATCGAGTCCGTGATTATTAGAGTCGAGAGTTTCCTAGCTGAAGGAAAGCTTGCTGAAGCGGCAGATGCTCTCCAAGAAGGTGTCAGAGGCAGCCAAGCAGAAGAAATTGCTGGAGACTGGGTGAAGCGAGCCAGGAACAGAGCCATCATAGAGCAAGCTTTAACCGTACTCCAATCGTATGCAACTTCCATTAGCCTAACCCAATGATACCATTGTTATCACTTCACCCTTGTGTGATTAAGCTTGCCATGGCTGTACTGGTACTCATTTCCCGGTTAACCCTCCGATCAGATTATTGACACAGGAAATTGAATTCTGAGTTTTTGTTGAGCAACAGAAAAGTGTAGTATCACCCATTAGATTAACCACAATCCCAAATAAGAGAAGTTTAGTTTCTTCATGATCAAAATTCCTTTTTCATGTTCTTGAAGATAGTATGATGGTGGGCTGCCCTATTGAGAGTAACTCTGTTCATGAAAGGTATTTTAGTCAACAAGCTGGCATTTCATGGTGTTTCTTCAATTTCACGTATGGCATTCATTGTTCCCATTTCCCAGATGAAAAGAAAAGTTTCTCTTTTCTTTCCATAAAGTTTTCCCTGATAATGTATCCAATCTTTATCCCAGTCTCAAATATGTGATCTTTTTGTTGTCTTCTATGTATAGATGTAATTCGGTTCGGTTTAAAGTCAACATGACAAGTTTGAAATTGGACTCAGGATTCAAATTTACACAATTTTTTGGAGTTGATAATCATGATAAATTAGTAAGAATTTGGGTCATTTTGACTCGGAAGTTAAAAAATTAAACTAGATTTAATCGGTTCGAGTTTTGGTATTTTAGATCGATTAGAATTGGATTTGAAAACAATTTTAAGTTATGATTTAAATTTTAAAATAATTTTCAATTTCGAAGCCTATTACAAACCCTAGATGAAATTGATAATAACCAAGTTACTCTTAAATTTTTATTCACCATGCTCTTGGAGCACAATTAAATAGGGGAATGTATGTCTTTCAGATTCCATATTCTAAGCTCGACCAAGTCCATGTGCTTCAAGCCTCTGCCCATGTGAATCTTATTCCCATTTTGATCAATAATTCAAGTCTTTCGTTAAGTGTTAATTAACAATTATGATAAGGTATCGCGTTAATTATTATTTTATCTACGCACCATCTTAGCAAATAATGCGAGATTAAAAAACCAACGTTTTAGTGTCTGTTTGGATGAGCTTATATCAGTAGAATTTTTGTCAATATAACTTTTCTGAGAAGAACTTTTATAAGAAGTCAGTTAACTATTTAGTTGTCATTTAAAAAAGAGTTTTCTTGAAAGAGTTTTATATAATATATTTTTTGGCATCATAAACATAAAAATAATTTTAATTTTAATTATATTTTATTTTGTAATAAAATTATCTATACATATAAATATTATCTAAAATATATTAAACAATATGCAAAGCACGATATATTAATGATTATATAATCTTAAACTATATGAAACATAAATAAAATACATCTAACCAAATCTTTTATATGGATTATAACATAAGTAAAATTAATATCAAAAATAAATATTAAAACGTATAAAAAAGTCAAATAATATTATATAAATATCAAAATAAACGTGAAGATATGTTTGTGAGTATTGCGAGAATTATGTGTAAAACATAAGAGTAAAAGAGACTAAAAAATAGGTTTATTAATTGATTTGAAACATCTACTTGAAAAAGTTTTTTTTTTTAAAAAAAGTTATAAATTTGAACTTCTTAAAAAGTTGTATTTTAGCTACCAAAAAAGTTACATATACTAAAAAAGTGTTTTTTTTCATTTTACAACAAAACATTCATTTTGAAAAAAAATTACGATGGAAAAAAGTGTTTATTTACCCTCTAAACACATGAATTTACTATAATACAGATTCATATTGTACGCAATAATTTATAAATTTTAAATTATAAATAAATTATTTAAAAAATTATCGACTCAAAGTCTAAGTGACAAATTTGATTAAGCATTTGTAATTTGTATATATTCTTAATGTGTTGGGAAAAAGAGAAAAAGAAAAAGAAAAATAGAGGTAGCAATCATGGTTGGATGAAGAATACGCCTCTACCAAACTCAAATGGCCCATCTTATGACTTACACCTAATTTCATTCATCGAAGCTGGCAGTGAGGATGCAAATCTAACCAAATCATGTATTTCTAAAATATTATTTAAAGTGTAATTTTTTTAAAATTTTTCTTTTGTTATAAATAATAATTAAATTTATAATCAAATTAAAGTCTAAAAATTTATTATTTGTAAGAATATAATGAAATCTTATTTTTATTAAATATTATGTTTTTTCCTCTTCGTTTAAAAACAAATTATGTACTAATTACAAATAAGATTGCATATTATTGAACCTTTTCAGATTTCGCATGTTAGCGAAATTTCTACTTGGTGTTGTTGTTGTATGTTTTTTTCCTTTATTCTTATCAATTTATTAAAAATTCAAACAAATAATATATAAATTTTCGGAATGAAATTTCTAAAGGTTAATATTCACACATTTTAAATTTTTAATTTAACTTATATTATTAAGCCTACTCCACCCAAATTTTAAAAAAAAACAGTTTTATATAATTTACACATGATTCATACAAATCAAACAACTGTTAAAAGATTAATAAAGTAATTCTTTTTTTTTTAATGTACTTTCTCCTTCGGTAAGCCTTACAAAAACAGACAGAGACATTCGAGGATGTCTGGTTCTTAATGACTATTTGCTGGAGATTGCACGTGGAAGAAACATGCTCTGTACTAAATATTCGTTTATAATAATAGGAAAATAATAACTGAAAATTTCGCTAAAATGTAATATCTTAATAACTAGTACTTAGTCATATTTTTAATTAGTAATTAATAATATTAATTTTTTAGATATTACTATTATTATTATTTTTCTTCGCCTCTGTTTGGTTGGGATTATAACAATAAAACTTTTGTTAATAAAGTTTTTTTTGTAGATATTTTATCAGAAGAACCTTTCCAAAACTTCGGTTGACTGTTTGACTATTATTTAAAAAAGAGCTTTTTTGAAAGAACTTCATACAATAAACTATTTGGTAACATAAAAATAAAAAATGCATTTAATTTTAATTATATTTAATTTTATAATAAAATTATTTATGCATATATGTAACATCTCATCCCCAAATGAAGAGTTAGGACCTGAAATTTTAGGACTCAGGAAATGCAGTGGTTTAGCTCATGCATCTTATTAGCATATATGCTTTGTAATAACGAATGCTTGCACATAAAGTGTGGTACAATATGATGAGCTTGTCGATCGGTCAGCTTTGAGGAAACTTTTGACCCCTTTAGAGACCGAGCTTATCTTGTTTCTCTCGTGAAAATGGTAGAGCAGTCTTCTATCATTCCATCGATACCAAGTTTGAGAAATTTGGAGCAATTAGATTGATATGTATAAATGAAGAGTAAGGCAAAGTTCAAGGAGATATTTGTGAAATTATGAAATGGCTATTAGACCACATACCCGAAATTGTCCTTTAACATGCATTGCATGTAGCCCACATACTTAATTGGGCATAAATGAGTTTTCGTAGTGTGTTGCGATTGTAATGTGCAGGTAAAGATATTTTGGCAAGACAGACATGTGGCATTACTGGAGGGCATAAGTAGAATTAAATAAAGGAGAACCCGAAAATGAGAAGAGTGGAGAGAAGCAAATGAGTGGATAAGCGAGAGAAAACATGAGAATGAATAAATGAGAGTCGGCGGTTAAGGCTCCCAGGGGAGCTGACGATCTCTCCAGTTAGTGAAGGATCAAGGTAAGCGTTTTTGAATCGGAGGATTTTGGACGGATTCTAGTTCAACATGCTAAAATCAAGTTTAGTGATTTAGCTTTGTGACTTTTAAACTGGATTCCTATTGAATGAAATTTGAATTGTTTCAGGAAAATACCAAATGGATCTTACCCAAAAATAAAAGGGGAAGACAATCTTGAGATAAAGGACCCAAGTGGCTATAATGAGATTGTTTTTAAATAATTGAGGGCCCATTTTGGTTATTGACTTCGGCATTTATGGTTTTGGAATTAAACAAAATAGATACCGATTTCTGATTGATTTGGAGATTTAGCAAGCTACCCTCGCGGGGCACGGACTCGGATATCATCGTCGATGTCGAGTTCGGGTCATGGCGGGAGTGGGGTGCTACAATATAAATATTATTTAAAGTATAACAATATATTAATGATTATATAATTTTAAACCATATGAAACATAAATAAAAATATATCTAACTAGATCTTTTATATAGATTATAACATAAATAAAATTAATATCAAAATAAATATTAAAACATATTTAAAAAAGCCAAATAATATTATATAAATCTCAAATTAAATATTCAAGTTGAGTAAATAGTTAAATAAATAACAACTACACAAGAAATTAGAGAAAATAGGTTTGCAAGATAAAAGTAAAGGTGAGTTTGTGGATATTGTGGAAATTATGTGTAAAACATAAAAGCAAAATGAACTAAAAAATAGGCTTATTAATTGATCTGAAAAATCTACCCAAAAAAATCGTTTGAGAGGCTTTTTTTAGAAGCTCCAAATTGGAGCTTCTTTGTTTTTTTTTTTTACATTAAAACACCACAAGGCAAAGTAGATCAATAAAGAGAAGGCAAAAACTAAACCCTGAGCCAACAGGCTTTACCCCATACACCCATACCTAGACCTCCTCTAATATAATTCTAAGAGAAGCAACATCAGAAAAAATAACAAAAGAAAGAAACCTTGGTAGTGTGTGCCAAGTAAAACGATCTGCATGTAATAGAGATACCTTTGCCAAAGAATAAGCGGCTCTATCAGCAGTTCGAGACGTCCATAGGAAGGACAAATGTTGGAAGTGAGTCTTAGGCTCTTGGCAGTCAACAAACACTAAACCAACTTCAGAGAAATTAGAAGAACTAGAATTGAGACCATCGATAACCTCTAAATAATCTGATTCTAGCAATACATTGTCTAAATTAAGTCTTTTAATCCAACCTAAAGCCTTTTCTGATCGACATGGCTTCTGTGAGATGGCATTGGTACAAAATGAAAAATGCCCGAAAAACCCATCATAAAATTGCCATGATGGTCTCGAAGGATAGGCCTAACCTGACTTGTTTCGTCTTTTATCAACCGAAGCATCAACATTACATTTTACCCAACTAATCGGAGGTTGTTGCCACTCTATAGGAACGCTGGTCGTATTGGGAACAACCTGCGCTTGTCCAAACATAATTTTCGCCGCTTTCCAATCTCGCATGTAATCATCCACAAAAACCACAATAGAATATGGGGAAGTATCTTGTTGTTTCCAACAAAAAAGATTCCGATGAAACCATAAACTCCAACAAATGGTAAGGGCTCTACCTCGAAGTTCCAAATTGCCTCCATGAAGCCAATCAATAATACAGCCTTTAATAGTATTGCTATGTAAGGCAATACTTGAGGACGTCCATGCATTACGAGCATAAGGGCACATAAGCAGTACATGGTTTGTGGTCTCCAGAGCACCACATCGTGAACATGCAGGGTCCAAATTAACTCCATGCGTAAGAATGCGTTGTTTATAAGGAACAAAATCACGTAAATATGCCAGGTAAAATCTTTAACTTTGGGGGGAAGATGAGCACCCCAAATGCCATTCTACGGACCCACCACATCATAGAATTCTCCGACACCAGAGACATAGCAACTCTATAATTGGACTTCACACTATAAATCTCATTCCTAGTATGATGCTAGCAAAAAGTATCTTTCGGCTTGGAATGAGAGATGGGGATTTGAAAAACTTGTGACGCCTCTTGAGAAGCTAATATACCATTTACCAAAGACGGATCCCAATTCAAAGCAAATAGGGTCAATCAACTCATTAACCTTTATATCAACCATACCCTGTAGCGGACTCGAGAGCACATAAAAATTAGAATCATTAAGCAGCTAAGGATCTTTAAACACCCCAATCGAAGACCCGTCACCCACCTGCCATCTAACACCCTTATCTAAGATACTTTTAACTGAGAATATACTTTTCCAAATGAGACTGGGGTTTCTTCCTTCTCTAGCATGAAGGAAATCAGAATTCCAAAAATACCTGGCCCTGAAAACCTGGCTCGCTAAAGAATCAGGGTATGTTAGAAACTGCCAACCCTGCTTGCCCAACATCGCTAGATTAAAGCACTTCAAATCACGAAAGCCCTTGCCACCTAATTTCTTAGGAACACACAGTCGTTCCCATTTAGCCCAATGGATCTTAGCATGGTCACCCGAAGAAGGACCCCACCAAATGGAATTTATCATCTTTTGCAATTCATCGCAAATAATCAAAGGGAGCTAAAAAACACTCATACAATAAGTAGGAAGGGCTTAGGCAATTGTTTTCAACAGAATTTCCTTACCTGGTCTGAAAAGTAGCTTGTTCTTCCAACTAGTAATTCTTTACATAATCGATCATTCAAAAAGGCAAAAACCTGCTTTTTATTCATCCCAATCAACGAAGGTAACCTAAGGTAACGCCCATGGTCAATAGGGTTAGAAACACCCAGAATATTAGTGATAGCATGTCTAACATCTTGCTTCGTATTAGAATTGAACATAATACCAGACTTTTGAAGATTGATTGCTTGACCCGAAGCCTCTTCATAGATAGAGAGAATATTCTTAAGATGATCACACTCAGTGGGAGAAGCTTGGAATAAGAAGAAGCTATTATCTGCAAAGAAAAGGTGAGAGATAGTAGGGGCACCTTTACAGATACGGACACCGTGAATATCACCACGCAACTCCACTTTACACAATAGGACTGAAAGACCTTCTGCACACAAAATAAAAAGATATGGGGAAAGAGGATCTCCTTATCGTAGCCCCATATTCGGACGAATAGGCCCCACACAGTTGCCGTTAAGCGCCACAAAATAACTCACAGTAATCAAACAAAGCTTAATCCATCCAATCCATTTAGCATCAAAACCCAACTGAAGCAAAATAAACTCCAAATAACTCCAATCAACCCTATCATAAGCCTTACTAATATCGATTTTAAACGCAACATCCTCACTTGACCCATGACTTTTATTCTTCATGTAGTGAATCAACTCAAATGCAACCATAATAGTATCCAAAATTAATCGACCGGGAACAAAAAACCGATTGCAAGGGAGAGATAAGTCTGGGCAAGATGTGCTTGAGTCTATTAGCAAGGACCTTCGTGTTAATCTTATAAAGAATATTACACAAAGCAATAGGCCTTAAATCCTTCATACTGCTCGCATTATCCTTTTTCGGAACAAGGACAATAGTCGTGTTATTTAACCCCTCAGGAAAATCACAAGTATTAAGCCACTCACAACTTTAAGTAAAAATATCGCCACCGATGATATCCCAACACTTTTGGAAAAAGGCCAGATTCATGCCATCTAGAACAGGAGCTTTATCAGGGTGCATATCAAAAATTGCTTTCTTAAACTTTGCCTGGGTAAAAGGAGCTAGAAGCTGAGCATTGTCTCGCTCACTAACCACTGAGCTAATACAAGAAAAATCGTTAAAATTGTGACTTCTAGTAGGAGTGGCAAACAGATTCGAAAAGTACTCCAAAACAATGGCAGCCATAGTATCACAATCCAAGCATAAATTGCTAGAGTCATCCTCCAAAGCAGAGATATGATTAATTCTCCTACGCTTCGAAGCCTGAGCGTGGAAAAATTTGCCATTCGCTTCACCATGATTTAACCAAAAAATTTTAGACCGTTGTTTCCAACAAATAGCTTCTTGGGCCAACAAACTGGACAGTTCGGATTTAAGGGTCATCAAAATTGGATCAGCTGCATTGGTATTAGGTAAAAGGCCCATCTGTCTTTTAACTTCTGCAATCCGACCTATAGTCAAGGAGCCCAATGACTTATTCCACTAAATGATCGATTCACTGCATGCGGTAAGTTTATCCAACACACTGGAGCTAACGCATCTCTTCCACGTCACAGATACACTCCCATAAACCCAGCTTCAGTTAACCACTTATTCTCAAACTTAAATCTGCTAAACTTCTTTACAGGGAAGCTGATGTTCGCCTAAAGCTTTATGGGGTTATGATCCAAGTAGGAGCTGATAAGGCTGAAAAGCTTATGATAGGAGAATTGGTTTACCCATTCAGCTGAAACGAAGGCTTTGTCCAAGCATTCCATAACTAAGTTGTTCGAACCCGCCCACGCTCCTAAGTAAAACCAAACCCAGTGAGAGGAATTTTGATTAAATTACAGCCCGAAATGCAATCCTTAAAACCCATCAAATAGAGCTCTAGGATACTCGTGACCGCTGAACTTCTCAGTAGTAGACATTAGATTATTAAAATCCCCTATACAAACCCACGAGAGAGAAGAAAGTTGAGACAGAGATTTCAAGAGCGCCCAACTGGAGCATTTTCTGTGCCTTTCTGGAAATCCATAAAACCCAGTAAAACGCCTTTTAAACTTGTCTAACATGACAATCTCTACATCAATATGATTACTTGAGTAATCCAAAAAAGAAACATCTTTATTATAATTCCGAAGGAGGGCAAGACCTCCACTGCAACCAATCCGGTCTACACAAAAGCAACAATCAAACTTTAGCCTAACACAAATATCCTCCATTCTAGTAGAGGAAACAAGAGTCTCACAAAGAAAAAGAAAAGAAGGTCGGTGCTATTGGACAATGTCCTGCAACGCAGTGACTCCACGAGGGTTGCTCAAGCCTCAGTAGTTCCACGCAATGCAATTTATAATGTGCGGCGGGTCTCATGAAAGAGATCGGTCGATTGAGTTGTAGCTGAGGTTGCTCCACTTATCGAAGAGGAAGAAACGCTACCTTTTGTTTCCCCATCGTTATGTTTCAGAGTGGTTGAAGAGGGACGTAAGCGCTTTTTCGAGTCATCAACCTACATAACAGAGACTTCCTTTTCTGTAATGGGTTCAACCAACTGGGTAGGGCAGGTTGTAGAGTTTGGCCGGAGCCCCGAAGAGTCCACAGAGTAAGGCCCATGTGTTGGCGGGAAATTAAAATGCCGAGGATAAAAGTCATAACTGTTGATAATCTTCAATTTCGATCCTCCTGCCTTATCCTTTGTTTGAAATCCTTAATTCATGGAGCTAAATCCAGTGTTCCCTTGAGTGGATAGATCTCGTCGCCATTGATTTGGGCGATTGCGAGTTTGAGCCTCAATCTTGGATCGGATATCCTCCTTCCATCCCCGTTGAAGCTCCGCCGCTGGCAACTCCGCAAGCTTTGAGCAGTTAGTGTCGTTGTGCCCAATGATACCGCAAAGGTAGCAAAGAAGAGGAATCCGTTCATAACTAAAAGAAACTTCAAAGTGATTGCCCCCTTCCTTCCTGATTTTCTTGGTTCGCATGAGCGGTTCTGTAATATCCAATCGAACTCGAATGCGCATATAGTTTATCATAGAGCTCCTCCTGAGACCCAAATCATAATCCAAAAACTTACCCATCAAATTGCCAAGGTTACGAGCTAGCGTTTCGGAAGCAAAACTTGGAGGAAGATCGTGTACTCTGACCCAGAAATCAGCAACATGAAATTCAATGTCTTCGAGGTTCTCACCTTCCCGTAAGTGATGAATTAGCAGAAGACAATTATTAAAGCTCCAAGGTCCACCAGTAATCATCTTTCTCAGATCGACCTCATGAAAGGACCGAAAGAGGTATAGGCCATTCTCTCCCATCGGTTTGATACACGCACCCTTAATATGTCACCAAAGGTTCAGCAATGTCCTCTCCATGGCTTCAAAATTGACCATTCGTTCACCGATAAAACGACCCACCAGACTCAGCTTGAGTCGATATCCAATCTTTCAACATCAGAAGCTTTAACCACCAACTCCTCATTTTCCTTATCATTAAGAGACAACCGATTAAATTCCGGTTCCATAACCCGCTAAACCAAAGAGAACTCCAAAAGTGCAGAATAGAAACGAAAACTTGACCAACAAGATAGACGTACTAGGGCATAACAATCTTAGCACTCGAGAGGAAACGAGACAAAGTTAGTTGATCAAAGATGGTAAGTCTAATTGGAACATCTGAAAAAGCTATATTTTAGCTGTCAAAAAATTATACCTATTAAAAAATCATTTTATAGTTAAACATTTATTTTTTAAATTTTTTGTGGTAATTTTTTTTTTTACTTATTTACCTTCAAAAGGATGGTCCAAAAAGGCACGTCTCATCTTACTGTTACCAGATTTCATTTGTCTGAATCGGACGTGGTAGGACATCAACATCATTCATTATAATGTAATCATTGTTCTGAATCAAAATAAGAAACACCAGGACCAATAAATTTAAATAAACAATCTGCAGGTGCAGGAATCAATTTGTAATAACAGGAACTATAATTTATTAAAACTTTTAAGAAAATAATTCGTAAAAAATATATTAATATAATCATTATTTATATTAAACTCATCATTTATTTATATATTCATATATTTGATTTTTTAAACCTTCTTTTCACCTCAATAGTTGTTTTATGTTATTATAATAGATATAAATTAGAATAAAACTGCCTATTATTGAGTCTATTCAGTCTCGTATGTCAACAAAATTTTTACTGTAAATTATTGTTGTTGTCGTTATCGTAATATTTAATTTTATTAATATCTTATTTATTAATTATTATATACATTCAACAATTTATTTAATATAAGTTAGAAATATACTTTCTCAAAACTGGTCTTATGTCCCAATCACCGCTAGAAGAAGGAAATAAGTGGGTTTTGGAAAAACGGATGGGTTTGGTTTGTTTTGGTTTTCCGATTCGGCTTGGCTTAGGCGTAGACTTAGTGGTGAGCACTCAGGCGTTGCTCTTTCCTATTTGGCAGTTTCTGTTTTTATTTTACTCAATAATTAAAGTCGATGTTTTAAATTATTATAAAGTTAAAAATAAAATATTTAAATCTAAAATCTAAAATTAAATAATAATTTTCATTGAACTTCTTGATTGAAATTCACAGGTTTTAATAACAAAAATAGTCTTTTTGTAAAATGCAAAAAGAATGTTGTATATAATTAGTCACCCTCCTGTAACCTCGCACGATAAGAAGTTATGTGTGGTGGTGTGGTGACTCGCTAAATTTGCCCTTATTTTCATACCTAAACAAAATATGTAGGTTTTTAGTGTGCTTGTTTGGTGGGTATGTAATACAGGTCAATGAGCTGAAAAGATAGAGACTTATAGCGTGACTGGAACGGGCTTGAAGAATAAAGGGTACAGGGTTTACATATCAGTTAGTAGTGGTCCGAGGTTGATGAATGTAGGCATTAGACGAAAAATAAAGCTTGGATAGAGATTATGATTGGATGACTTATACTTTCATTTCTAATATTTGGACATTACTCCATTCCTCTTCACTACGAGAGGAATGAGATTCATTCTTCCAATTTTTTTTTCTTCAACATAATGACTTTGCCACTATTATCTATTCCTACCATGTCCCAAAGCAATGCTAAATTTTTTCTGGTATAGTAAAGTTTGATATTCTTTAACTAATATTATTATTAATTAATTAATTATAATATAATTCATTTATTAATTAAATTTTTTAGTTAATTAATTACACTATTTTAGTTAATTAATATATTGTAATTAATTAATATATTTTAATTAACTATATTGTAATTGATTACAATATGTTAATTAATTAAAATAGTGTAATTAATTAATTAAAATATAATAAATGTTTATTTTAAATATTTTTTTTGCAAATTAACCACTATCAATGATAACGGTAATTATTTATTTCTCTTAACCAACTATCATAATTATAGTGATAATTCTATTCTCATTCCTTACTATATTCATTTCCATTTCTATTACTATTCTCCTATACGAATCAACCACCTCCCTAAAAATAGAATTTTGTAAAAAAATAATTACACTAATTAAAGGTTAAATAATTAAATTAAAATAATACTATTTTGCAAGTTTTTGAGATAAGCTGTTTAATTTAATTTAATTAATTAATTTTACACAAAGTCAAATATATAATAATGGTAAAAACAGGACAAGACAGATTGTAGTTTTTTAAGTTTTAGGTGGCTAAGTTATTAAGGTTATAGCCAAGCCGAACCGTAAGATGTTAGCGTAGTTCATGGAGTTGTCGGTGGTCCTGTGAATGCTAACTGCAAGCTGAGCAAAGCTTGACTCACTCTCATCTCATCTCATCTCTTTTAATTATCTTTCTTCTTCGCTTCTTTTCCACGACATCTGTAGATGCTAACACATTCTCTTCATCTTTACTGCATCTCTTCCTCTCTCCATCTCTCTAAGAGGTAAGTAACTAACTGAGACCCACTTACACCGCTCTCTTTTGGAATTGTATTTTGCTATTGCTTTCCACTCAATGTGATTTGTCGTTCCTGGTATTCCTGGAGGAGGTGGTCTCCTAAACTGTTGTTAGATTTGATCCATTCTCATTCCCTCTGCTTGAGATTTGATGCGCTATCTTTTGATTCATTTCAAGTTCGATCCACTCTCTGACTATCGCTATCTTCAGATAAACAAAGTCTAGATTTTGCTTCAATTTCTTTCTTTTGGGAAATTTCCAACCAGTTCAAGTTCGCTTCTTTTATTATAATTTCGAAAAATTGAATCTTTGTTCTGAATGGCGACAAGGGCAGAGTACTTTGGCTTTAGTTTTACTTCTTGGTTGATTGGCATTGGATTCGTTTTAAGATTTTAGTGTTTTTTACATGGTTTTAGTTCAATTGAGCTCAAGTTGGGAAAGCAATTAGTGGCTGCTTGCGTCTGATCTGACACCAAGTTTTGCATTGGGACTTTTGTACTTTTGTTCTGGCAGAGGATTTTGATGCTTTGACTGTGTAAGGCAGGCAGATCTGGGGAGGGGCAAGGTTTTGAACTGATTTATTTGTGTTGGGAATCTTGGAGTTAGGTAAAACTGGCGACCACACTCGCTTGGAGATTGGCTGCCAGCAATGGCAACGGCCTTGCCACAAATGATATGGTAAAGTTCACACCTTTGTTTGTTTATGTACTCTGAGCATGAGATTCAGATACTTATGCTGGTTCGTTGTATCTTGATTGATGTGGTACGGGCTGGATCTCAGTGATCTGATAGTTGCTCATTGGTGTATCTGATTCTTTATTGGACTGTAATGGAGTTACTAAAGAAGAAGTATTTAATGTTCTTTTTTGTTACATCTATCAAAATATAAAGAAATGGAAAAGGGATCAGATACGTTGAAATTCTCCATGTCTTTGATCAATGTTTTGTTTGGTAGATGTGTATGAATAAATCTACATTCTCCCTTTTCATGGTTTCAGGAAAAAAATGTTGATGCAAGACTTCAAGATTCAGAGCCCCCTACTCCACACTCTGTTATGAAGATGGGTTTACGGTCAGTTCTAATCTAATTTAGTAATGTAGTCTTCAAGAACAACGTGCATACAACTAAATTGGCATCTTTTGTTGTTTGTTATTTGTTGCTTATCTATGTTCACAATTTCTAAGGCGCTGAAATATTTTTGAATAATGTACTTAATCATGTTCCTGCGTTTTGAAAAAGGCAAATGCAACAAATCAGTTGCCAAAACTTTTGGAGTTTCCAAAGGTTGTGGCAATTGGTTACGACAAATTTTCTGACCTCTTTCACCCATCTCCTCTGCTAGTCTGTCATATGCAATGGCAGTTGGTTACCAAAGTCAATATTGTTAGGACTGATATGGGTGAGGATAATTTAGGAAAGGGGGAGAATAACAAAGGGAATAAGCCTAGGATATGGAGAGTATACTCAAGGAGAAAGAAAGGTGTAGAGGGGAGTTAGTTAGTTACGGGCTGAGTTGGCAAAACAGAATGTCTTGGGGAATAGGTGGTTTTTAGGCTGAGAAGTTGGGGGAAAAAAGGGGAGAGGGGAGGAGAAGTCGTTGGAGGCAGAAAGGATATTGTTCTTTCTGAGGAGCATTCAGCTCTGGGGGTGTTTCTTAGAATCACCACTGTATTAGCAATATAAGTACTTTGTCATTCAATAATACAGATTTACTCTCCTGCTAAAAACTAGAGTTCTATCAAATATCCTTTCCTTATTTAGTCAGTAAAGGAACCACATGCCTTTGCGTAGAAGTCCACATGAGTAGGAAATATGTAATCTCTGCGATGTAAACACTTAAAACTACACTTTCTGAGTCATAAAGTGCCAACTAAATCTCTGTATATGTTTAATCTAAATGGTTGTTAATGCTCTGAATTTGTAATGATTCAGTTGTGCGGTTGTTTTGAGAATGGTTATTATTTGAGCTAGAAATTTACTGGAACCATGGCACTGGATGCCTATTGATCATTAGATGAGTAGATTTTCTATGAATTTGACATACTTCATATTCAAACTTTTATGTTTTACGTCAGAAGGTGCATTATGCTATGAAAATATATTTCCTTTCCTAATAGAACAAAACAAAAATGCACAAATAAACAAACCAAAAGCATTCAGCTTATGTTCATTCCAATTTCATAAGGTGCTAAGTAAGAGACTTTTGATATAACTTTATGTGAGAAAATAACATTCTTAAATCATCTGCAGAGATCGTAGTAGTAGCATGGAGGACCCAGATGGCACATTGGCCAGCGTTGCACAATGCATTGAGCAATTGCGTCAAAATTCTTCATCTGCACAAGAGAAAGAATTTTCCTTAAGGCAGTTGCTAGATCTTATTGAAACACGTGAAAGTGCCTTTAGTGCTGTTGGATCTCACTCTCAAGCAGTTCCCGTACTTGTTTCTCTTCTCCGTTCAGGAACACTGGGAGTAAAAATACAGGCTGCTACTGTTTTAGGTTCTCTCTGCAAGGAGAATGAACTGAGAGTAAAAGTATTGCTTGGAGGATGCATTCCGCCATTGCTTGGACTTCTTAAGTCAAGCTCTGCAGAAGGTCAAATTGCTGCAGCAAAGACAATATATGCAGTTTCTCAAGATGGGGCTAAGGATCACGTTGGGTCAAAAATTTTTTCAACCGAAGGAGTAGTGCCAGTGCTTTGGGGGCTGCTTCAAAGTGGGCTGAAAAGTGGCAACCTAGTTGACAATTTGTTGACTGGAGCACTTAAAAACCTCTCTAGCAGCACTGAGGGATTTTGGTCTGCAACGATTCAAGCTGGTGGAGTGGATATACTAGTGAAGTTGCTCACAGCAGGGCAGTCAGGGACCCAAGCTAACGTATGCTTTCTTCTTGCATGTATGATGGTGGAGGATGCATCAGTTTGTGCTAAAATATTGACTGCAGATGCTACTAAACAACTTCTCAAGTTATTGGGACCTGGTAATGAAGCTTCTGTTAGAGCAGAAGCTGCAGGTGCTCTTAAGTCTCTTTCTTCTCAGTGTAAAGAAGCTAGAAAGGAGATAGCAAATTCTAATGGTATTCCGGCCTTGATAAATGCTACTATAGCTCCATCGAAAGAATTCATGCAGGGTGAGTATGCACAGGCTTTGCAGGAGAATGCAATGTGTGCTCTTGCTAACATTTCTGGTGGTTTATCATATGTCATCACAAGCCTTGGACAAAGCCTGGAATCATGCTCATCACCTGCCCAGACAGCAGACACTTTGGGGGCCTTAGCTTCAGCTCTCATGATCTATGACAGCAAAGCTGAATCAACAAGGGCATCAGACCCTACAGCTATAGAGCAGACTTTGGTTAGGCAGTTCAAGCCTCGTGTGCCATTTCTTGTCCAAGAACGAACTATAGAAGCATTGGCCAGTCTGTATGGTAATAGCATACTCTCAACTAAACTTGCAAATTCTGAAGCTAAAAGATTACTAGTTGGTTTGATCACAATGGCTGCAAATGAAGTTCAGGATGAGCTTATAAGAGCTCTCCTCACACTTTGCAACAGTGAAGGGAGCTTGTGGCGTGCACTTCAGGGACGTGAAGGTGTTCAATTATTGATATCTCTTCTTGGACTGTCCTCAGAGCAGCAGCAGGAATGTGCAGTTGCATTGCTTTGCCTTCTATCTAATGAAAATGATGAAAGTAAGTGGGCCATCACTGCTGCTGGTGGTATACCTCCACTCGTTCAAATACTAGAAACAGGATCTGCTAAAGCCAAGGAAGATTCTGCAACAATCCTGAGGAACCTATGCAACCATAGTGAAGATATACGTGCATGTGTTGAAAGTGCTGATGCTGTTCCTGCATTATTATGGCTACTGAAGAATGGTAGCCCCAATGGAAAAGAAATTGCTGCAAAGACTCTAAACCATTTGATCCATAAATCTGATACAGCAACTATCAGCCAACTCACTGCATTATTAACCAGTGACCTACCTGAATCCAAGGTTTATGTTCTGGATGCTTTGAAAAGTATGCTTTCTGTGGTTCCCTTGAGTGATATATTGAGGGAAGGTAGTGCTGCAAATGATGCAATTGAGACAATGATTAAGATATTGAACTCTACTAAAGAAGAGACTCAGGCCAAGTCTGCGTCGGCTTTGGCAGGGATCTTTGAGATCAGAAAGGACTTGCGTGAAAGTGGCATTGCAGTTAAAACTTTCTGGTCTGTGATGAAATTGCTAAACTCTGAATCAGAAAACATCCTGGTAGAGTCATCTCATTGTGTTGCTGCCATATTTCTTTCAATTAGAGAGAACAGAGATGTTGCTGCTGTCGCTCGAGATGCATTGTCTCCCCTAGTTACACTCACCAACTCTTCAACTTCAGAAGTAGCAGAGCAGGCAACATGTGCCCTGGCAAACCTTATTTTGGATAGTGAAGCTTCAGAGAGAGCAATCCCTGAAGAAATTATTCTGCCTGCTACGAGGGTTCTGCGTGAAGGCACGGTTTCTGGAAAGACACATGCAGCAGCAGCTATTACCCGCCTGTTCCATTCTCACAAAATTGATAATGCTGTAATTGATTGTGTCAATCGTGCTGGAACTGTCCTTGCATTAGTCTCTTTCCTAGAATCTGCTGATGGTGGATCTGTTGCCTTGTCAGAAGCACTAGGTGCACTTGCTAGTCTGTCAAGTTCAGAGGGAACTAGTGGGAATGTTAGACCTGCATGGGCAGTATTAGCTGAATTTCCAAGAAGTATAACTCCTATAGTTTCATCAATTGCTTATGCAACACCGGTGTTGCAGGATCAAGCTGTTGAAATATTATCACGACTTTGCCGGGATCAGCCTGTCGTCTTGGGAGAGACAGTTTCTAGTTCAGCTGAATGTATATCATCAGTCGCTCGACGTGTGATCAATTCCACAAATCCAAAGGTCAAACTTGGGGGAGCTGCACTTCTTATTTGTGCTGCAAAAGTCAGCCCTCAGAGATTGGTGGAAGACTTAAATCAATCAAATTCCTGTAGTCATCTCATTCAATCACTTGTTATGATGTTTAATTCCATGGAAATCTCTGCTTCAGGAAATCAAAGTGATGATAAGGAAATAATTAGCATCTCTAGGCATTCTAAGGAGGAGGGAGGCAATAGTGAAGCCAACAATGGAACATCAGTAATTCATGGATGTAGCTTGGCAGTTTGGCTACTCTCAGTTCTTGCTTGTCATGATGAGAAAAGTAAAGTTGTGATAATGGAAGCTGGGGCGATAGAAGTCCTCAACGAAAGAATCTCCAGTTGTCTCTTGCAATATAGTCAGGTATTCAATCCTTCTTCCCTATCTTCCTTTTTGTCCTTTTTGTCTTAAACACATAAAAACCAAAACTGAAGAACTTCCCTTGTTATGTATCCTCTTCTCTGAAGGTTGTCAGTATTAAAAATCTTGACATAGCTGAATGAGATTCATGCTATAGAAAGCATTTGTATTGTATTTTCAAGTTAATTACATCAATTTTGTTTCTTTTGTCCCTGGTTCTTCATGCAGAGTGATTTTGGTGAAGATAGCAGCATATGGATTTTTGCACTACTGCTGGCGATCCTCTTTCAAGACAGAGATATTATACGAGCACATGCAACGATGAAATCTATACCAATACTTTCAAACTTGTTGAAATCAGAAGAATCTGCAAACAGATATTTTGCTGCACAAGCAATAGCAAGTCTAGTGTGTAATGGTAGTAGGGGAACTCTTTTATCTGTTGCAAATTCTGGTGCAGCTGGTGGTCTTATCTCCTTACTTGGCTGTGCTGATGGGGATATATGTGACCTTCTTGAGCTGTCAGAGGAGTTTTCTTTGGCGCGTTATCCTGATCAAGTTGCTCTTGAGAGGTTGTTCAGAGTTGAAGACATAAGGGTTGGTGCAACTTCCCGAAAAGCAATTCCTGCCCTTGTTGATCTACTTAAGCCTATTCCTGATCGTCCTGGTGCACCTTTTCTAGCATTAGGACTTTTGACTCAGCTTGCAAAAGATTGTCAGCCAAACAAGAATGTAATGGTAGAATCAGGGGCTTTGGAAGCACTAACCAAGTACCTTTCTCTTGGTCCTCAAGATGCAACTGAAGAAGCTGCAACTGATCTTTTAGGTATCCTATTTGGCAATGCTGAAATTCGAAGACATGAAGCTGCCTTTGGTGCTGTCAGTCAACTTGTTGCAGTTTTGCGCTTGGGTGGAAGAGGTGCAAGGTACAGTGCTGCTAAAGCATTGGAAAGCCTTTTTTCAGCAGACCACATTAGGAATGCAGACACTGCCAGACAAGCTGTCCAGCCCTTAGTTGAAATTCTTAATACTGGTCTGGAAAAAGAGCAGCATGCTGCTATTGCTGCATTGGTCAGGTTATTAAGTGAAAACCCATCACGAGCCCTTGCAGTTGCAGATGTTGAAATGAATGCAGTAGATGTGCTTTGCAAGATCCTCTCATCAAATTGTTCAATGGACCTGAAGGGGGATGCTGCAGAATTGTGTGGTGTACTATTTGGAAATACGAAAATAAGGTCAACGCTTGCAGCTGCACGCTGTGTTGAGCCTCTGGTCTCTCTCCTTCTGACTGAGTATTGTCCTGCTCAACATTCAGTTGTCCGTGCACTGGACAAACTTGTTGATGATGAACAATTGGCTGAGTTAGTTGCAGCGCATGGCGCGGTAGTTCCTCTTGTTGCTCTCCTATATGGTAGAAATTACGTGCTTCATGAAGCTATTTCTAGAGCACTTGTGAAGTTGGGGAAAGATAGGCCGGCTTGCAAAATGGAAATGGTAAAAGCTGGAGTGATTGAAAGTACACTTGATATCCTCCATGAAGCACCAGACTATCTCTGTGCTGCATTTTCAGAATTGCTCAGAATATTGACCAATAATGCCAGCATTGCAAAAGGACCATCTGCTGCTAAAGTGGTTGAGCCCCTTTTCCTCCTTCTGACAAGGCCTGAAATTGGCCCTGACGGGCAGCATAGTGCGTTACAGGTTCTTGTCAATATATTGGAGCATCCACAATGCCGTGCTGACTATACCCTCAATTCTCACCAAGTCATTGAGCCACTTATCCCCTTGCTTGATTCCCCTGCTCCAGCAGTGCAGCAGTTGGCAGCTGAGCTTCTCTCACATTTACTTTTAGAAGAACATCTTCAGAAGGATTCGGTGACTCAACAAGTGATTGGTCCCCTCGTAAGAGTTCTTGGTTCTGGCATACACATCTTGCAGCAAAGAGCTGTTAAGGCTCTTGTTAGCATTGCACTAATATGGCCAAATGAGATTGCCAAGGAAGGTGGTGTTGGTGAGCTGTCAAAAGTGATATTGCAAGCTGATCCTTCTCTCCCTCATGCATTGTGGGAATCTGCTGCTTCAGTCTTAAGTAGCATTCTTCAGTTTAGTTCGGAATTCTATTTGGAGGTGCCAGTTGCTGTATTGGTAAGATTGCTACGGTCTGGAATGGAGAACACTGTTATTGGGGCATTGAATGCTCTTCTGGTATTAGAAAGTGATGATGGAACCAGTGCTGAAGCAATGGCTGAGAGTGGTGCCATAGAGGCTCTTTTGGAACTTTTAAGAAGTCACCAATGTGAGGAAACATCAGCGAGGCTTCTGGAAGTGTTACTCAACAACGTGAAAATCAGAGAATCAAAAGCGACCAAATCTGCAATCTTGCCACTGTCCCAGTACCTATTGGATCCGCAAACCCAAGCTCAGCAAGCAAGATTGTTGGCCACGTTGGCTCTTGGAGACTTGTTCCAGAATGAGAGTCTGGCTCGAAGTTCTGATGCAGTTTCAGCTTGTCGTGCTCTTGTCAATGTACTCGAAGAGCAACCTACAGAGGAAATGAAAGTTGTAGCAATATGTGCTTTGCAAAATCTTGTTATGTACAGCCGCTCCAATAAAAGAGCAGTTGCAGAGGCTGGTGGGGTTCAGGTTGTCTTGGACCTCATAGGCTCAAGTGATCCAGATACGTCTGTCCAGGCTGCAATGTTTATAAAACTTCTCTTCTCTAATCATACTATTCAAGAGTATGCTTCCAGTGAAACTGTCAGAGCCATAACTGGTAAGTATATCAATGTTCTGTGCGTGAGTTTGTCAACTTTCAGGCATCAAGTTGATCATTTTTTATTTTTGACATCTTGCATTACTAACTTATTGGGATTTGTCATGGAATTTTTGCTTGAGATCGACTCTTCAAAGGTCTTTTAAATGTGTGTTTAACTTGTCCTCTAAATTTTGAGATTATTTTGGTAAAAGAAATTGTCTGGTTTGTTTTCCTAGCTTATCAGAGACCACAAAAACAAAGATAATTTTCTGATTCGTATGGAGAGGATGCATAGATTACTGTATTGAGATCAATTAACAATTCGATTCTCCAATGATTATCCATTTGGTCATGCAGCTGCTATTGAAAAAGATCTATGGGCCACCGGAACAGTGAATGACGAATATCTGAAAGCACTGAATTCTCTCTTCAGTAACTTCCCTCGCTTGAGAGCCACGGAACCAGCTACGCTCAGTATACCTCATCTGGTAACATCTCTCAAGACAGGCTCAGAAGCAACCCAAGAAGCTGCTTTGGATGCACTTTTCCTTCTTAGACAAGCTTGGTCAGCCTGTCCAGCCGAAGTTTCTAGAGCTCAATCCATTGCCGCTGCAGATGCAATTCCATTCTTGCAGTACTTGATACAGTCTGGACCGCCTCGGTTTCAGGAGAAGGCTGAATTTCTCCTCCAGTGTTTGCCAGGAACACTGGTGGTCATCATTAAACGTGGAAATAATATGAAACAGTCAGTAGGAAATCCAAGTGTGTATTGCAAGATTACCCTGGGCAACACACCCCCGAGGCAAACGAAGGTAACAAACTATGTTTAATTTCAACATCCTTGAATTTCGATTGCGTTCCAAAGGAGGGGAAATCTCTTTCCAATCTCATTATTTTCTGCTAAGTGAAACTGGGAAATGCCTGAACTGCTTGTCCTTACTATGCTGATCCATGTCTGTACTTCTCAGGTTATATCAACTGGTCCTAATCCAGAGTGGGATGAGAGCTTTGCTTGGACCTTTGAGAGTCCTCCAAAAGGCCAGAAGCTACACATTTCTTGCAAAAATAAAAGCAAAATGGGAAAGGTAAAGATCAATTGGGACTCTTTTTTCATAGACTGAGGATTGAAGTCGGTAAATGTTTTCTTAATCTTTGATGAATTTCTGTTCAAACTAATCTCTTCCGATCCAATGACAGAGCTCTTTTGGCAAAGTAACAATCCAGATTGATCGGGTTGTAATGCTAGGGCACGTCGCCGGGGAGTACACTCTGTTGCCAGAAAGCAAAAGTGGACCCTCCAGAAATCTGGAAATTGAATTCCAGTGGTCTAACAAGTAATTACTGTTCAGGAAAATAAGAACCACCACTACTGCAAATTGAAATTTTTAGGGGCTGGAGCATACATGTCAATATATATTTCTTTCCCCCACAGTGTAAATATTTTTGCCAGAGATCTCCGTATGTTCTTGTAGATGTTTTGAGGATGTTGTGAAATAGTCATTTGTCAAAACCCATTTTTTGGTAACCTGGATTCTTTTTCTTTTTCTTTTTAATTTCCTGGAAAGAACATGAACAGGCAAAGCTCTCTGTAATTTTTGTACCAATAGTTGTGTGCTTGTTAATCTGAGTTATAATGATAATGTTGCTTTCTGGATCAAATTGGACATATTTTGCTCGTATTGTTTACTTCTGGTCATGCAAATTCTCTGCATTATCATTTCAATTGCATAGTATATACGTTTATACATATGTATGTATGAGCATGTAAAACTTTGTCAATTACCTGGAAAACTTGATTGTAGCACAGAATTTTCACAAGAATTGGGATGACAATAAGTTGAATCGTGTAGATTCGATCTTTTTCTGTTGGATCTGAGCCAAACAACTCTAATCAATCTGATCCAATTGGACTTTGACAGTTTGCTTGGGCTTTGGTATGGTACTGTACCGGTATCGGTTAATACCGGGTATCGTTTCGGGTAATTTTTTAAATTTATGAAATAGTCCTTAATTTTTTTTTAAAATTACAAAATAGTCCATTGTCGTATTGTATAGTTGTACTGTATATTTTTAACCCTGTCTCTAAAAATCATAATAATAAATAATAATCACAATTTTAATTTAATTTATAAAATTAATTTAATAATTATTAATAAAATAATTAAAATTGAATTATATTTTTAAAATATATAAATTTCAAATAAATTTTGATTTAATAATTAAAAATATATATAATAAATATTAGTTTATAAATAATAATTTTTAAATTATTTATTTTAAAAAATAAATATTTTTTTAATTGGTTATTAATAAATATTATATAAAATATTAAAATAAATTTAAATAAAAATAATTTATTTTTAATTTTATTTTATTTATAATTATTATTGGTAATAAAAATAGTTATTATTATTTTAAAAATTAAAACTAAAAATTTACAATAATTATAAAGGTTGAAATAATAAAAAAAAACTAATTAAAAAACTTTTAAAAAGGGGGAATGAGATATAAGAGCGAGGGAGGGGAATTTAAAATTTTTTTGAAAATTTTGCAATAGAGCTCCCTTTTTTTTAAATTTTCGACATCAGCCGGTATTTAGTCGGTATTTTGAATACCGGCTGATACTATCCAAAATGGGCTGACATTGACCGGTATTTAAACTCGATACGACCCACCATTTATTTTGTACTAGTTTTGGTCCGGTACGATAGTACTGATAATCATAATACTATCTTCAACTATTCTTATTGTTCTCTCGTTAGTAAGATTTTGAATATTTTTGCTTAAAAGTTTCAATCAACAATTTTCAAGTTCATATTTTTCCTTATTTAATGATTTCAATTTTTATTCAGTTTATAAGGATATAATTAGAAACAAAAGTCAAAATTAAGTTGTATTCCATGAAATTCTATTGCATGCCAAACACTATAATAAGAATCTACCAAATTTTCCTCTTAGAATTTTTATAAGTATTTAAACATGTGAATATCTTTACTTTTCATAAATTTATTTTCAAAAATCATATTCTAAATTCATTTTATTTTCCTGTCATCTAAACGGAGCCTTAAGATAAGATCAACCTAAAAGCTTGATCATTTCAATCAAACCTAATGACTTTAGGTTAGAGTGGGTACACTTAGGCTCTTTTGTCATTCCTACTTTTACCTATGGAAAATTTATAAGAAAATTCTCTCGAAATCATTCACAGGTGAATTTAAATCAGAATTGGACACTGGCATGAATAAATATACGTTAAGATCAATCAAATGTGATTTATAAAGATATATTCCAACCAATTAATAAATTTAAATTAATCTATAAAAATTAATCAAAGCATAGAAAATCATGTAGCCACGAAGCATGTTGAAAATAACAAAAATAAAAACAAAGAAATTATGATAGAAATAAATCTAAATAACAACATGATTTTCGCTGATAATTTGACATGTTAGGATAACGTTTGGATCTTAATTCTTTGATTAAAAAAAATCTTATGGTTGATTTTTTAAGGGTTTTGAAAGTCTCCTAATCACTAATCCTAGCTTTTAGATAGAAAAGGATGTCTCAAGTGTGTTTTTTTCTGTAAAAGTTGGCTAAAGTCCTCTTAAAAGCAAGTTTTTGCGCTTAAATTCATTTTACTTTACCTTAAACACGATCTAGGACACAGGGATGGCCCAAACCATAGAACTTACTTTTTTTTAAAGTGCTAGATGCAAAGTCTGATACGACCATGTTAATAAAAACTATAGATCTCATCATCTTCCTTGAAATTAGTTCACAGTCACTTTAGAATGTGTCAGTAAATTATGGATCTTTCCTGTATTTCTTCTAACTTGCACATGATCTGATAAACGACCACGGTTTCAGTTGTTTCACTTGCTGTAGTTGATGCGTCTAAAACATAGGCTAGTATATGTATATGGACCAAATAGTGTTCAACTAAGAATTGTAGCTTCATTTATGATTTTGCTTGAAATGGCCTCCAATTAAATAATATCGCATCAACGTTAAATTTTTATAATTTGCTGAAAAGAAATTTAAAACTAAGTAAAATAAGATAATTTAATA
Organism: Erythroxylum orinocense; assembly: GCA_025531955.1. Lineage (NCBI taxonomy): Eukaryota > Viridiplantae > Streptophyta > Magnoliopsida > Malpighiales > Erythroxylaceae > Erythroxylum > Erythroxylum orinocense. The sequence continues at coordinate 30,108,365 of JANZLX010000211.1, forward strand.
TCAAAATCAAGTAAAATGCTTTACATATGCATATATGTGTGTGTTTGTGCATTTTCATGCTCATGCATTTTTTATTAGGCAATTAATTCGTAAATGCTTTATATATATATGTGTGTGTGTGTGTGTGTGCGCATTTTCGTGCTCATGAATGTTTTATTTGTTGGTTTATGCCCTACAGCCAATCGCTTTAGTTGTAGTTTAGTGACAAATTATTAAAAGGCATTCTTTATCTTGTACATGTTTAGATGTATATGATAAAGTCCATGGGATAATTATACATTGCAAATGAAAT
>JANZLX010000211.1:30108756-30120537 GCA_025531955.1 Erythroxylum orinocense
AATAATAATTTTTAAATTATTTATTTTAAAAATAAAATATTTTTATTAATACTTTATTAATAAATATTATATAAAATACTAAAATAAAAATAATTTATTTTTAAGTTTTATTTAATTTATAATAATTATTATTAATACAAATATTTATTTTTATTTTAAAAATAAAAATTAAAAATTTATAATAATTATAAAAATTGAATTATATAAAATAACTAATTAAAAAAACTTAAAAAAAAAGAGAGGGAAAGGAGAGGCAGAGGAGGGATGAAGGGAGAGTTTAAAAGCTTTTTGAAAATTAAAAAAAAAGATTCCCTTATTTTTAAAAATTTTTGGTACCGAATACTGATTGGTATCGATCAGTACCATCTAAAATTAGCCGGTGCTGATCGGTATTTAAATCCAATATAATTGACCATTTACTTCATGCCAATTTTAGTCCAATCTAATGCGTATAAGTCAGTACAAAACGGTATCCTAAATCTTGAATTAGAGGTCAAAAAAAAAATTTATTAAAATTTAACAAAATGATATCGTTTTATCAAAACTACTTTCAATTGAATTCAATTAATTTTCCGAGTCCAATTTGGAATTCAATTGCACTAGATAAATGACAAAACAAAATACATATTCCATTTACAACATTGATAAAACAGGTCAATCATAGCATGGATACAACAAAAATCAACAAAGCATAATGTGAAGTTTTGGGATATTACAATTACTTAAATGAACCAAAGTAAAAAGAGGGCATGTGCATTACACTCAGTCACAGGGAATCCACAGGAGTAGACCACTACACCCGCCAGAATCCAATGCAAGCAGAAGTGAAAAGTTATCTTTTATGTTCTGTTTTTTTCCTTTTACATTATGAGAATCTGCAATTTCCAGGAATTGGATACACATTAAATAAACTATCAAATATATGTAATAATTCATAAATTATATATTTTAAAAAATTATTTAACATATTAATAACTTAAATTAAAGTGATACAATCAATATAATAATGTATGTATTTTTTAATTTTCCCTTGTAACTAATAATGAAAGTTAAATTTATTATTTAAGCTAAATATCATAATTTGAATTAATTTGGTTCAACTTGAAATTAATAATTAAAATATGATCAAATCAGACGTTATGGTATGCTTAGACCTAAAAAATTAATTTGAGGCTCGACTTGGACAATATTTATCATCATTAACATTTAGTTGAAGTCTTGCTAAAATGTATGGTTTGAAAAAGTTTAGTAGTACACAACTTTATCACTTATTAGTAGAGAGACTATTTCTAATAAACACGCATGTGTCATAAAAATACTACTTCTTTCTATTCAAAATAAGTGTCGTTTTAGAGGGATTTTAATTATTTAAAATAAGTGTCTTTTATGACTTTTTATGCATATTTATGATTTTACTTATAAAATTACCCTTTAATTTCTCTCACATCTTAATTACACAGATTATATTTTCAAGGCACTTTAACATGTAATTAATAAAAGTATATCAGACATTTTATTAACTTTCTTAATAAATGTGCATTCCTCTAAAATGATACTTATTTTGAATAGAAGGAAGTATAAAATTATATATCTGGGACAATATTTTTTTACAAAAAATGTAAAATAATGTTGTAATTTTTAGAAGTCCGACCCAATTCAACTCAACCCAATATGGTTCATGAACCTTAAGTCTCTTTTGTCTTGTTTTTCTTTTGACCTTTTAGTTGTATGCCACCATTTGCCGACCACCACTTTAATAATGAATCCTAGGCAATGCACTTGAATGCTTGTGGAACACTTGTTTGATGGAGGGAGAGAGACCAGAAAGTTGAGAGTTAAAAGAGTATAACTTAAGCTTATCTATGGTAAATCCAATTTTAGGGTCTCGAGAGAGCAGGAAATAATACTTTTCACTAACAAAAACACCACTTTGTCCCTTAGCCACAAAGCTCTTACGTGTACACCCGCTCTTTCTCTCTTCCGATCCCTTATGGCAGAGGCTGGATCTCTGCTTCTAGTGCTAATTGCTGCTTATCTGGTGGAGGGAAGTTTGGAAATCAGCTTCTCCTCCCGCCTGATTCACCGCTTCTCCGACGAGGCGAAGTCACTCAGGGTTTTGGGTGGCGGCGCGTGGCCGGAGAAAAAGAGCGTGGAGTATTACAGGATACTTATGAGCAGTGACTTGCAGAGACAGAAGATGAAGCTGGGACCAACTTATCAGTCTCTTTTCCCTTCTCAAGGCGGCAAAACTATGTCTCTTGGCAACAACTTTGGCTGGTGAAATTCAACAAACAATCATAAAGCTTCAATCTTTTTGTTTATGTATGTTTTTTTTAGTATACATGGGTTTTCTCCTTTCTGTTTTGCAGGTTGCACTATACTTGGATTGATATAGGGACACCCAAAACTTCTTTTCTGGTTGCATTGGATGCTGGGAGTGATCTACTATGGCTTCCTTGCGACTGTGTGCAATGTGCACCCCTTTCTGCTAGCTACTATAACACGCTGGTACCCCATTCTTTCCTCTCCAAACTTGTTTTTTGCTTAACTTTATTCTTTTTGTGCCTCAATTCTGTCTGAAATTGGGAGTGATGATCGGTGAAAGCTCTATGCTAAGTTGATTGATGCTTCAGAATGGACATCTGAGTGTGCCATGAGCTATTAATAGGCTAGAATATGATGTCTTTTCTATCGTTTAACACCCCCTTTCGGCCAGAAAAGAAAAAAAGATGTGAACTTTAAGGGATTAGTGCCATTGTTAAATTACGGGAACGGGTTTAGCGCTTATTTCCGATGATTGATTTGGCAGGTGCTCCCTCGTGTTTGGAGCATCTATTCTGCAGGACAGAGATCTAAGTGAATATAGTCCTTCTCACTCAAGCACCAGCAAGCATCTGTCTTGCAGCCATGAGTTATGTGCGCTGGGTTCAAAGTGCCAAAGCCCAAACCTACCTTGCCCTTACGCAATCAATTATTATACTGAAAATACGTCAAGTTCTGGATTACTGGTTGAGGACATGATACATCTTTTATCAAAAAGTGACTTTGTGAAAACCTCTGTCCAGGCTTCAGTGATCATTGGGTGTGTTTCACTCCTGCCTCATTATAATTTTGAGTCAAAGTTTCGATAATATATTTAGAAAGTTTACCAAAGGAGCAAAGAATTTATTTCCTTCTAGTCTTTAATTTTTTCATTAGTTACCCATCTTTGGTTATCTCTTGACAGATGTGGCATGAGGCAAAGTGGTGGTTACCTGGATGGGGTTGCTCCTGATGGACTGATGGGTTTGGGGCTTAGTGCAGTTTCAGTGCCAAGTGTTCTTGCTAAAGCAGGGTTGGTCAGGAACTCTTTCTCATTGTGCTTTAATGAGGATGACTCTGGGAGAATTCTTTTTGGTGATCTGGGGCCAGATATTCAGCAATCTACTCCATTTCTGACCTTAAATGAGAATTAGTACGAAACATCTTTACATGGTTTTAATTAGTGCAAGCTTTATGACATTTGATTTTTCTTCAAGATGCTTAAAGTTCTGATCTTTATAAGGTTATCTGATTCAGTTCAACATACATTGTTGGAGTGGAGGCCTGTTGTGTTACCAATTCTTGTCCTGAGCAGACAAGCTTCAGAGCACTGATCGATAGCGGCTCATCATTTACATTTCTACCTAATGACATCTATGAAAGAATTGCCGAGGAGGTACTGAAATATTCAACTAAACATGTGGAGTGATTATGTAACTGCCTAATATTACATGCTGAATTTAACAGTTTGACAAACAAGTGAATTCTACAATCTCTAGTTTTGAAGGCTATCCATGGAAGTATTGCTACAAGTCCAGGTTACTTTTCTCGACATAAAAAGCACCACTAGAGTTTCTTCCCTTCAACCCTTCTGTTCTCTACTTTTCTGAAAATAAAAAAGGGAACCGGCTCTGTTTTTCTCTCTGCACGTGGCTTCTTTTGTATGCATCTGTTATACTGTCTAACAATGAGATGAATCTTTGTTAACAGTTCGGGGAACTTGCCCAATATTCCCATGGTGAAGCTCATGTTCCCGCTAAACAATAGCTTTATTGTTCAGAATCCCATTTTTGTGATTTATGGCATGGAGGTGAGAGATAGCGGAGTTCAATGTGGTGATTAAAGTTGTTCTTATATTTCCTTCTAGTAATAATGATTTTCTAGGTTATCATGGTTGTAACATGGTCCAATGACTTGGGGTGAAATGTATGTTCAAAATCATGGTTAAGAATACATAGTAGAGGTTATGGCATCAGATTTAAATGCTTGACTAATCATCTAAAACCATTTTGGAGCATATCCATGAAGTAAGTTGTGGATGGTTTGTATCTGAATGGGTAAACCTACTTTCGGATACAGGTTTACCGGTTTACATGACTGTGTAGCATGTCATAGGTTTGGCTATTCACCATCCTGGTGGCGGTGATACCGAAATAGTTGATCGAACAACGAGGCTTGCTGGTGTATGCGAATCTAAAGTGTAATGGCCTTACTGTGCAGGGAATTGCAGGGTTTTGTTTGGCTATTCAGCCAGCTGATGGAGATATTGGCACAATTGGAGGTAATCATGCTAACTTTGCAGTTCCCACACTGATCCTTCCTCGAATATCTGTGCCTCACGTACTTCGTTCTTATGAGAAAATCTTGTGCAGAAAATTTTATGACGGGATATCGAGTTGTGTTTGATCGGGAAAATCTTAAGTTAAGATGGTCGCATTCTAATTGTGAGTTCAAAATCCTCTTCCTTTTTTAACTCAAGTTGGAGATCAGGGGAAACGATACTTTACTATCAATTTCACCAATCAATCCAGTTGTGCAGGTGACGGAAATGACGATAGAAGGATGCCCCTTACTCCCAACGGGACAACCGTAAACCCATTGCCGACAAATGAGCAGCAAAGAACTCCTGGAGGGCATGCAGTTCCACCTGCTGTTGCCGGAAGAGCTCCCTCCAAACCATCGGCTGCAGCAGACCTACTTGTTTCATCCCAGTTTTATTGCAGAAAGCTGTTGCCACTGCTTCTCCTACATCAACTTGTTCAGTCTATGTAAGTAATTACTATAGGTTTCCCTCATAGAGATGGAAGTTGTGCTGTTTGTAGCTGTCCCTGTACGAAGCCAACCCCTCTCATCTATATATATATATATATATATATGCACACAATGTATGTGGGACTGTTCCGTTCATCCAAAGGCCGCCATTTTTCCCCCCTTCTTCAGGCCATTTGGTTGATTAGGACTGTCAGGATATGTATTAGTTTCTCTTTTGGTTTAATCAATATTCCTTTATTCTTTTCTTTTCAATGCCTAGTCCTGCAACTCGGTTGATGTACTCTAGTTGTCAATAGTTGGATTCTACCATATATTGATTAAGTAGAACAAGCATACTTAAATGTGATAATGCTTTGTATTTTCGCGTATAAACTAGTAATGTTTTAAAAACTGAATTAGAAGTTAAATCGGTAACACAAGAAATTTAAAGTTTAAAAAGTTCAATCGGCATCATATCGTGATAAAATTAGCTAAAGTTTTAATAAAATTAAAAATTTTAAATATGATTAAAAAATGTTATTATTATTAAAGAATTTAAATTTTAATTATAATTTTTTATTTATTTTGATTTATAAAAATTTGTTAATCTATTAAAATTGACATATTAATAATAAATTGATAATTTTTTAATAATAGGAGTTATAAAAATAAATTGAGTTGAAAAGTTGAATGATTTAAGGTTTTTATAGTTGAACTAATTGATCGGTTAAAATTTTAATTATTATAAAATAGTAAAAATAGAACGTTTTTACGGTTGAACTAATCGATATGTTAAATTTTTTTTTTGATAAAGAGGAAAAGAAAAGCAATTAGAAAATGGGTTGGAGAAAACAAGTTCCCAACTGATCCTCGGCAAGGAGAAGATGACACTCTATAGGTGGATGTGCAAAATAAGTGACTCCTAAATCAAAATGGATGGCATAGTGTACTAGCCAGTCTGCACAACGATTGCCCTCTGGATAAGTGTGATTATGGTGAATAAGCCAGTTGCGGGAGAGCAACTCATTGATGCTCTGGACGATGGGATTGGGCGCGTGGCCGTGATCGGAAGCGGAAGAAATCAAGTGGAGCGCCAAGGTGGAATCCGCTTCTAAAATAATTCGGCGGTATTCGAGGTCCCAGGCTAAAGAGAACCCTGTATAAAGACCCCAAAGTTCCGCCGAAAAGGGGGGCACCAGCCAATATTGTGAGTGAAACCTCCGAGCTAAGTGCCCTCGCTGTCCCGAATAAGACCGCCAGCTGAGGCTGAGAGCAAAGAATAGTGACTGGCGCCATCAATATTGAGCTTCACCCAGCCTGTGGAAGGTGGTCGCCATATGATTGGGTGTTGTTGGCGAATGTGGGGATCGAAAGCCTCGGGAATCTGCCATTCTGCTGCCTGTTTGATAAGACCTGCATTAGACAGAATACAACAGTGGGTGAGGAAGGCCAGGTAAAGGAAGCATCGAATAAAGTTCGATTGCGCCAATGCCAAAGGAGCTAACAAGTGGTGCCAAAGGAACATTGAAATTTCCGCTAATCGGAGAGAGACAGAGACCTTATTGATAAGGATTATAAATTAAACAAAAATTTGAAAGATTAAATTGAAAAAATATATACATATTTTTAAAGATAAAATTTTTATATGTTAAATATTAATAAATTGAGATAAAGATAAATTTTAAAATATTTTAATTATAATAAGAGATTAAGTATTAACCGTATAAAAATTAAGAGATTATTTTATAATTAAAAATTGTTTGAAATAATATTTGATATTTGATATTTAGTATTTAATATTATACTATATTAAAAATTAACACTAGTTTTTAGATATATTGTATTCATTCCCTACTTATCCTCTTTTGATCGAATTTATAATATAGGACTTGTTTAATACGAAGTACTCAGTTGACGTGATTTGTAACCTATTGTATCTATTTAAATATTTATCTGACACACATTCCAAAAAATAATAAATGCCAATTCCTCCGTTTCTATAAAAAAATAAGGTATCTATAGCATGGTTAATATTATTTTTCTTGTCCTTGTTTAATTTCATTAGTCTTCGATATTCCTATAGAAATAGAATACACCTATTTTTTATTTTTTTGATGAGGAAAACCACATTTTTACTATTTTTAATAGTATTTTAAATGAATTATTAAGAATATGTACAAACTTATTAATTATATATTAAATAAATCACTTAATAAAATAATAATTTACAGTTAACTAACGGACTCAACTGAAAATTTAATAGAACTATGAGAAAACCTTATTCATTCATTCTTGGTAGAATATTGAAATTCTTCCTCAACGAGCCAGACCATTCCTAAAGATTGACAATTGGGTTTGGCTTAGCCTGAAACTAGCTCTTAAGTCAGGATTTGACTCAAGCTTGACCTGACTCGAGACCTGACACCTAAAAAAAATAACATTATTTTTATATTTTTAATTAAAAGTTAGTTCAAGTCAAATCTCAGTTAAGCTTAAATCAAGTATGACGCATAACTATTTCTGATCATTTCTTAAAAAATAGAAATGATAGTAAATGGAACATGATTTGAGTTCGGATTTCTTCATTTAAAATTTTAATTTTAATAAATTTGAAACTAAATTAATAAGACCTAAGCTTATTCGTAAATTGAACTTTAGATCAAACTTTTGTCCGACTCTCAAGTGTTATGAACAGGGCCAAAAGTTCATTGATCGAGCTGAGCCGAGTGAACCCTGTTAACCGAGCAACCACTTGTTTTATAGTTAGGGGAAATTAGCAAAATGAGGTATCAAAATTGTTAAGCGAATGGAAGTCTCCTTCTCATCCCCTGTTCTCTCTATTACTCATTTCCCTTCTGAATCGTTAACTATACAATTCTTATACTTGTATTTTCCTTATCAAGCAATACAAATTTCCAGAATTCCTCTGTTAACTTCTTATCTACTGTTGTTGTTACATTATTTCCTCTTCTGCGTTAATTGTTCACTTCATTGGTGCTTTCATTGCACCTCTGCGTACATGGCAGAGCATCAACACCAACTTCATTTTGACGTCCTCGATGATAACATTCAGGTCATACACCATAACTTTCAGGCTATACACCATGATTTCACCAAGGTTATTTCGTCTTGTCCCGAGACCACTCTTCTTTTTCGAAAGATCTTGGATCTACTCCCAACCTCCACACATCTGAACTAGCCACAGGATGAACCTCAAGTGTTCGATGACATGCTCCAGACAACCTCTGATGCAACGTATTGTCAAACCTTTTCTTTTTATTTTTTGTCCTAATCAAATCATGTACCTTTTAAAACACTATTTGTTAATTAAATCCTTTTAATTTCAATGGGCAATTAGGAAGTTTTTGGACTGTAACAAGAGTTGTGAACGAAGACGACAACGGTGGGTAGTGGCTAGTGAAAAGAAAAGCCATCTCCTTAGTTATAAAATTTTAAAAGAAAAGGGTCGATTCAAGCAATCCTAAAAAAGGCAAAAAGGAAGGGCACATCACACGTACCGAACCCATTACAATGAGAACAAAGTATTGTTGTAGGAAAGCAAGCTTTTTTTTGACTTTTCAACGTTTGACCTTTTGTGTTTGGGAATTCACCTCTTTTTAGTTGGGTTTATACCAATAGAACTTTTATCGATAAAGTTTTTTCTGTATATTTTTTCCGAGAAGAGATTTTTTAAAAAGTCAGTTGATTATTTGATTGTCATTTAAAAAAGATTTTTTTAAAAAAACTTCATATACTAGATTGTTTGACAACATAAAAATAAAAAAGTTACTTTTAATTTTAACTATATTTTATTTTATAATAAAAATTATTTTTGCATATAAATATTATTTAAAGTATATTAAATAATATGCAAAGCACAACATATTAATTATTATATAATTTTAAACTATATGAAACATAAATGAAAATATATCTAACTAAATCTTTTATATCGATTATAACCCGAGTAAAATTAATATAAAAATAAATATTAAAACATATAAAACGCTAAATAATATTATATAACTAATAATCGTGAAGATAAGTTTGTGGGTGTTGTGGGAATTATATTTAAAACATAAGAGTAAAAGAGACAAAAAAATAGACTCATTAATTGATATGAAAAATTTACCTTCAAAAATACTTTTTTTGGAAGTTTCAAATTTGAATTTATTAAAAATCTATATTTTGACTGACAAAAAAGTAATATATATCAAAGAAACGATTTTTATTTTATAGTTAAATGCTCATTTTTCTTAAAAATAGTTTTTATGGTGAAGAAAATTACTTATTGGCCCATCCAAATAGGTACTAAGTAACATTTCCTTTACATTTTTCATAAAGAGATTGTTTCATGGCTTAAGCTTAATTGCTCTAAAGTTCGCACTTAGTAGGTTATACAATTTTATTAATTTAAAATAATATATTTAATAATCAAAAGAAACTCATCCACTAAAATATCTTTTTAATTAAGAAAAGAAAGCATAAGTCTAAAATATTTTCCTTTGAAACTTTTTATTATTTTGAATTATTTAAACCTATTATATAAAAGTAACAAATGATTTATATAAAAATTATTTTGAAAAATTACTATTAAAATAAAATGTTACCTTATGATTAAGAAATTAATTTGATTGGGTATCTTATCAAATTCTCTATACTAAAGTTGTTTGGAGAAAGTAAAGTGTTTAAAGAGAACAGAGAAAATGAGTTCAATGACTTACCCAATTTATATCATGCTTTTAAGCATGATATTGTGAAATGGTGCTTTAGTATCAGATTATGAAAGAGACGTACTCCTATAAAAATTATGCTATCTGCACATGTTTATTTGACAACTCAATTTGTTTAGGGATGACGACTGGCTCGGTCTAATTGATCGGATCTTTAGCCGAGCTCAAGTTCAGGTTGTCGAAGCTCAGGTCAGGCTAAAGTCTAATAAATATTAAAAGAATGATGTCATTTTTTATTTTTTATTTAATTTAGTTTGGGCCTAGGTGCCTCGGACTTGAATGAGCCCGACCTGACTTATTGCCACCACTAAATTTGTTTGTTGCATTTATTAGAAAAAGGTAAGATATATTTTAAATCTCAAATTTAATTCAAAATTTTAGTGAAATATACTAATCAAATATTTTCTTAAAAGTTAAAAGTGTTAAATAACAAAGGACCATATCTTTAATTCTTTTCTTAAAATAAAAAAATTTAGGACCTAAATATCAAATAATGCCTTTAAGTTTATAACTAAAGGCAAATTAATCCCTTATATAAGAAAATGAGTACCTAACTTTCCAAACCTTACAATGAGAAAACAAATTAATATATAGAACTGGTTCAATCGATTCAACCGTAAAACTCTTGAATCGACTAATTTTTTAATTCAGTTTTTAATCTTTTTTTGATCTATTTTAATGTCTATTATTGTTAATTAACTAATTAAACAATTTTTGTAAACTAATCAGTTTTATAAATTAAAATAGATCAATTAATTTTTATTTAATAATATTTTTATTTAAAATTTAAAATTTTATAATTAAAAACAATCTTCTTCAATTATATTTCAAATTCTTTTAATTTATTTTACGACGGAGGACCAGCATAAATTTGTAAAATAGAAATTAGAAACTATAAATTATAAATTCATAACTTTAATATATGAAAATTTTAGTTTAATATCCAGAGTCGAATGATTGATTTGGTGGTGCCCGTACATGCATTTCCGTCCATTTTGTTTATATCCATGTACGTATGAAATCTATCTCTGCTACTACCCGACAATCATGGATTATCTTGAATTTTTAATTTTAATGCATTATTGGGGTTGTCGGAACAGTCGTTTCTTACAATAATAGAGGAGAAAGGAACACAGGTGTCGGAACAGTTGTACATGTATTGGCTTTTAAGATTAATAATAAGTCGAGAAAGAAGTTACTAATGCTTTTAGAGTTTCGATGTTTATAGTTTCAAGGTATTCAAGCACTGCAACTCTTTATCTTCATTTCTGCTGTGTATATGAGCGCCCCTTCATTCCCACCATCCCTGACTATTCGTTTTTTCTTTTAAAGCAGATTTGTCAGCAGAGATTACTCAGTATCTCATAAACCAACTGGCCAGCTACATGTCTATTCATTTTAACCTTGTATATTGATCTCGTCATTGTTGAAAATTTTTAAAATTAATTGATTCAAATTTGAAGCCAAATAAACTAACATATGAAAAATTTAGAGCCTAAAAATTTACATAATGTTTTAAAATTTTGTAAAGAAACCAAAATCAAAAACTCCAGGGGCTATATATATATATATATATACATAAGGAACTTTAAAAACAATAGTATATGTATTCATGACATGTTGAATTAACTTGAAATTGTAATCTATGTAATTAAAATGTTTTAGAAATTAAAAAGTAATTTTGGAAGTAAAATTATAAATATATATGAAAAATCGTAAACGACACTTGTTTTGAATAATTAACATCCCTCTAAAACGACTTTTATTTTAGATAAGAAGGAGTACTTTGTTTTTAAGAAAACTGAGTGCTTACCTATAAAATTCAAAAACACTTTTTTTTTAATAAAAATGACTTTTTTGAAAGCTCAAATACAGCTTTTTGAGAAATTCAAATTTGAAGCTTAAAAAAAAACACTTTTTCATATAGATTTTTCAGATCAATTAATGAGCCTATTTTTTAGTTTATTTTACATTTATGTTTTACACATAATTTTCA
>JANZLX010000211.1:30120637-30150565 GCA_025531955.1 Erythroxylum orinocense
AAAAGATTTGGTTTGATATATTTTTATTTATGTTTTATATGGTTTAAAATTATATAATAATTAATATATTGTGCTTTACATATTGTTTAATATATTTTAAATAATATTTGTATGCATAAATAATTTTTATTGCAAAATAAAATATAGTTAAAACTAAAAGTACTTTTTATTTTTATGTTGTCAAACAATCTATTATATGAAGTTCTTACAAGAAAGTTTTTTTTTAAATGACAGCTAAACAATCAACTGACTTCTTAGAAAAGCTCTTTTTAAAAAAGTTTTACTCACAAAAGCTTTAATAATACAGGCACTAAGTACTTTTGTCTACTGCAAAAAAATATTATAGAAAATAAATATTTGACTGTAAAATAAAAAATACTTCTGATCAAAAAATATATTTTTTAAATTAAATTAAAAATTTCTAAAAAAAACTATCAAATAACTTTTTTTTGGGTGAATTTTAAAAAAACAACAGCTGTACTCACAGCCCATAGGAACCCTCCGCCTTAATGCCTACTGTCATTCACCCAAATTTTAATTAATAATTTTTAATCCAAATTCTCTAAATATGGTTACTAAAAATAATATAAAAAATTAAAATTTAATTTGAATTTATTGCATTAATAATAATTTTAAAAAAAAAGGTGGGGCTGAGTGATTCGCTGGCAGTGGCGGGCGTGTGCGAGGAAGACTCTACGAACCAATCAGAAAACAGCTAAGGAGAATACAGCTTAGATAGCAAACACTTTTAAAAAGCCAAGCCAGCTCCTCTTACCATCTTAACCGTTAATTCATTTACACGTGTCGATCATGCACTCGGGTGATGCCTTCTCACATGCCCTCTCCGAGTCGCGCCAGCTGCTTTCGCTTTCATTCTGGAGCCGACCGCACTATATTATTTTTATTCCTTCTCTATTCATGACAAAGGCTCTCTACGCCTACAGCCTAGAGAGGCAGGTACTGCATTTAACTTGCATTATAATACTTCATTTAATTTATAATAAGTTTCGTTTTAAATAAATACATATTTATTAAAAAAATTAGTGAAATATTTGATATTCTCTTATTAATTATATATTAAAGTGCCTTGAAAATATAATCTGTGTAATTAAAATGTGAGAGAAATTAAAGGGTAATTTTGGAAGTAAAATTATAAATATACATAAAAAGTCACAAATGACACTTATTTTAAATAATTAAAATCTCTCTAAAACGACACTTATTATGAATTATAAGGAGTACAACATATGAAGTTTCACTCAATTTTTTAAGGCATAGCTGGTTTTTTATAAACATTTTAAGAAATTAAAAAATATTTAAAATTTTTACAAAAATCATTTCTTTAAAATTTTATTTAAAAATAACAATAAAACATACATATATATGAATCAATTAAATATTTCTTACATAAAAATTCAACTCACTCTTAAAACTGAAATTAAATTAATTAAATTTGAACTAAATTAATACTTTAAATTTTAATTTAATTTTATTTAATTTGAATTAAATGTTGGAGTCATATTAATTTATTACATCATTGTTATCTGATTAGTCATATACTATATTCATAGTATTTTCTTCATTTACTTCTTCACGAAGATCACGTATATCAAGGAGGCTTAGACCGTAAATCCTGTTTGAAGTCGATAAAACAAAGAAGGATTGGAAATATAAGATTTATGAGAAGCAAGCCTTGAGATTTGGTACCAGCATATCTGAAATTTACACTCTAATTTTGCTTTATTTTCCCTAATCTCTAATAGATGATCTGTAACTAAGTACGAGATTTATATACTTATATTTATATTTATACATATTTATTTATATTTTTGTATTATCATTATTTTGTATATCTCTATAATATTGTATTTATATTAAATACAATTATTAGTTACATAATTTATAAATCATTATATATAAATAAGAACCTTTTCATAATGGGGCCACGACCTTTTTCTCTGTTTGAATCTGATGAAACCGTGGGTTGGTTTTCTATATAAACAGTCGACCTATGCAAAGCGAGTATCTGAATTGAAGTAAAGTGAGTTGTGGAAACAGAAAAGAGCAGCCTTGAAAATCTATTCTTTTTCTTTGTTTGTTAGAAGGCAAGCAAGGAATCCATTGTCTTGCAGGGAAGTTCCTAAGTAGCTTCTTGGTTAGCTTTACTTCTTATTTGTCTTCTCATCAATATCTCTCATTCTCACAACTTGGTTTTTCTCTTAAACCTCTCTGGATTACAATTCTTGTTATACACCATTGTCATTAGTTCAAAAACATGGGGATTGGAGGTACCTTAGAGTATTTATCTGATCTGATGGGAAGTGGAGGCCATAAATACAAGAAGAAGAGGAAGCAATTACAGACAGTAGAGCTCAAAGTGAGGATGGACTGTGATGGTTGTGAACTTAAGGTTAAAAACGCACTTTCTTCAATGAGTGGTATGTTCTTATTGTTCATTCTTGCATATAATGAAAAGGGAAGGGTCGATCACATTTGAGAATGTAGATTAAGGTTTTTATCAAATTTTCTTGTGCAGGTGTTAAGAAGGTGGAGATCAACAGGAAACAACAGAAGGTGTCTGTTACTGGATATGTTGATTCAAACAAGGTGTTAAAGAAGGCGAAGTCGACAGGGAAGAAGGCAGAGATTTGGCCTTATGTTCCCTACAATTTGGTGGCTCAGCCTTACGCTGCTCAGTCTTATGACAAGAAGGCGCCTCCTGGTTATGTCAGGAAGGTAGAGAGCGTCGCAGCAAGTGGTACTGTAACCAGATACGAGGAACCATATACGACCATGTTTAGCGATGACAATCCAAATGCATGTTCCATCATGTAAAAAGCATGGAATGTCGATATCAGACATGTTTTGCTTCCTCTGTTCATTAGTGTACTCAGAAATTGATCAATTTCCCACTGCAGGATCAGTCTGCTTTTGGGGTTCTCCTTGTAATACAGATGAATTAAGAGCAGATTAGCCAAGTTGATCAATGTTTCTTCTTTGCATTCTTCTCTAAGCAGAGTCTTTTGGTCTTTCTTAAATGGTTCCAATTCCAGACAGAAGTTTGTAGTTTAGCAGTAAATGGTTTTGGTCGGCCTGTTTAGTGCAATTAGGTACTTGATAGAGAAACATTGTGGGCCGACCAGACTCGAAGATAGAGAATACTAGACCGGATTCAAGATTTTGGTTTTGCACTAGAATCAAGGAGTTAACCACTCCCCTTCCAAACGGTCTAAAGCAGAAGCCAAAGGCGCTCTTATCTTTTGAAATCAGAGAGCCTGCGTTTGACCATTTGGTTCTGAAGGAAGAGCCTAAGAAGTTGCCAACAAAAGCACATTCTTTTCTTTTTCTCTCCAACCCAAATCTCAGTTCAAGAAAAAAAAA
Source organism: Erythroxylum orinocense (assembly GCA_025531955.1). Classification (NCBI taxonomy): domain Eukaryota; kingdom Viridiplantae; phylum Streptophyta; class Magnoliopsida; order Malpighiales; family Erythroxylaceae; genus Erythroxylum; species Erythroxylum orinocense. The sequence continues at coordinate 30,124,019 of JANZLX010000211.1, forward strand.
GAATATTTCTTTATCAGATTACTTTTCTCCCAACTTTCTCTGATCCAGAGGAAGCGTAAAGCAAGACCTGCAGGACAATAAAAGAGATTCACAAGCAATTAATCTAACCTAAATTGTCTTTGAAGAAAGCAAGCATCTTAAGGGTGGTTTTGTGTTCATTGCTTCTATTCTATCAGATTTTCAAGTCACATAAATCGGACCCGTCACTTTATTCTAGGTGCTCGAGTATGCGATTTTTACTTATTGTTGAAAACCAACTTCAAGGACCAGGAGGATTCATAAAACCAATCTAAGGAATAATAACTTTGCATTCAGCAAAAAGACGGCCAAGTCAATGATCAGTGAGCACTTTGCTTCCTTGTACTGAGGATTAAAATTTTCAACCACTAGACTGGAGCCTGAACTTTGATCTGCACTCTGAATTTGGCCTTTCTGTTCCTTCAAAGTTTAAGAAACAACATTTTCAGACAAAAATTGGAAGAACTAATATTACCAAGGAGCACTGTATATGAACATTCGTTCAATGAAGTTATATTATTGATTCAGGGCAAATGCAACTTACTGGTTTTCCATCAATTTGTCACCTTGGTCTATTTCCTGAGTAGATTTCGACAAATTTTATATCGTAAAGAAGAGTTGCATTGCCCGGGATATTGCAGTCACCTGTGTTAACAAGATCATGAGTTTGGTGATAACTGAAAAGAAACATAATTTGATTTGAAAAGAAGTTTAAAACAAACTGCAGAAAACTACTCAATTTGGAATTTCACTTAAGTAATTTGGAACAGCACCTGAAAAACATCCTGCGGGTTCTGGTCCATAAGCTAAGTGTGGAGGAATTCGAAGTTTACGTTTACCTCCTGTGGAAAGTCAGCGATGAAATTACTTCAGATAAACAACCACTGATATAAGAACACACAAAAGTCTAACCAAGGATCATACCAACTTGCATTGGAGGAACTCCTTCACCTCCAAGAATTCCCTGATCCAATCCCCTGATAACCTGGATATACAGAGGATTAGTGAAAAACAAATGCTGCGTTATGATCATGTTCAATTCTTCGTGATTTTTCTTTGTGACAAGAAGGCTGGAACAACCTCTTGCAGATGTAAACAGTTAAATTTTTTCATCCACATCCTTGCTGTTAGTAGATGATTAGTTCCCTTGCAAAGTTCTAATTCAGTTTTTAGTTTTTTTTAATAAAAAGAAGATTCTCCTGCAACCATAAGTATGTCAAACAGTAATTGTTTAAGCATCAGTGGAAAACCTCCCATCTGTAGTTCATGTTCCAAGAATCTCAGAACAGATTAGGAGACTTTGAAGAGGTGTTTACAGCTAATTACTCTTTTGTTTTACAACTGAGTCAAATAGAGACCTGAAGCTTGAAAGTCCTTGGTTATACTTGTGATCCTTATAAGAGCTTAGTCTTCTCATCAGGTTTATTAAGTATTATATGATTATTGTGCATAGTTATCAGAATATTTTGACAATAGGAATCAATTTTTGATTAATTAACTTAGACCTTTCTTGTAATCTTATAACCCTACATATAAGTTAGGTTAGGTTTGCATTATCTATAACCTAACTTAAGCGAATACGGGAGGCAAGAAAAGAGTATAAGTTATTTTTTATGCATTGCAGGTGATTCTACAAGTTACAAGAAACGCCTATCATGTCTTCTAATCTAAGTATTTTTGATATCATTCTACTATTCATATATTAATTATGATCTGATAATTTATATTGCTTTAGATACAAACAAGGTTGGACCACTTAACCTCCATTGGGATTAGAAAATAAAGGTGAGTGTTAAACCGCAGCTTAATGGATTCGTACCTTACCAACACCAATCCGCATGGTAAGTGGTCTACCCCGTTTATAGCTACTGTCAAAGACTATTCCATCTGCAAATCTTGCTGTGTAATGAACCTAAATACAGGTTCATCCAAAAAGATACAGATCAGACTTACAGAGAACATATAATAATCTGAAGACCCAAATACAAGTGTGCCATATCATGAAGTTGCATATATAATTGACAAGCACTTCCATGGGGAAATCTAACCATGAAAATAAACCAAATGGTATAAATTACAGGAAACAGAAACCACTCTTTCAAGTTCATAACTCACATTGATAAGCTCGCCATACGGAGCCTCCTTACCAGAGCCCACAGTAACATCGCAAAAACCAAGGCCTGAGTCAACGAAGTTAAGGTCACATAAAGGCTCTCCTACAGTTGCATAGTACTCAATTCTGGTGGCATTAGCATCTACTGGTGTTAAAGCAACGACTGTAGCTGCAAAAAGGCCCATACCCAGTTGAAGAATGCACTTCTTTGTTGATGATATTGAAGAAAGACGTACTTGTTCATCTTTATCACGGGCTAAATGAGAGGAACAACGAAATGGGGAGGAAAAAGAAGTGGGATTTGTAGAGAAGTTGGATTTTTGAAGGTTTAAGTGATGTCTGGGGGTTGTGATGGTTAAAGCAGAGAGTGACGACGCCATATTTGGTGATGAGCGTTTGCTTTCTGCTATCCAGAGCTGAGTGGACTAAACAAAACTGTTAAAACTTGCCAATGTTCATCGGAGAGAGAGGACGCCACCTGGACGCTTATCTGGATTGTTGTTGGACCAGATGTTGATAATTAACTTTTTTTTAAACGAAAAACGGTATTTGTTATTTTTGCACACGTACAGGCTAAATTTTTAGATTGACGTAAAAGCCTACAAATTATTTTAATCGGGTATTTTACACTGAACAAACTCTATATAATAGGCTCGATAGAAAAAGTGTAGGATGAGCGATTGAACACTTAACCTTTTAACCTTATACCCTTCCACTCCACTAACAGTTTCAACACAAATAGTTCCTCCCTTATTGGAGAATAAATTATGACCTTTCTAACCAATATTGCTTTCCGCCAGAACTTGTTTAAGTACGTTCATTTCCTTCCAAGATAACTACTTATTTACCACTTAACCATGTAATATACACGAAGCTTGGTCATAGTTTGTACATTAAATGTATATAGTGACTAAATCAACTTAAAGTTCCATATAATTCGCTACATCCCTTATATCTTTCCTCTTCTCTCTTTGAATATCTATCTCTTCTTCTTCTTCCTTTGTTTTTCATTTCTACTTTGGTTTTCCTCCTCGTGTTCGTTCTGAATCCAACGATCAATCTCTGTAAACAAAAATGGGTCGTGTTAAGCTGCAAATAAAGAGAATAGAGAACAACACAAACCGACAAGTTACATTCTCTAAACCCAGAAATGGTCTCATCAAGAAGGCTTATGAACTTGCAATCCTTTGCGACATTGACATTGCTCTTATCATGTTCTCTCCTTCCGGTCGTCTCATTCATTTTTCTGGAAAAAGAAGGTTCGTTTTATTTTTATTTCACGCATTCATCATTGCATGGATTACGAACACCATAAGTTTTGGTAACATATTCATTCATCATATTGTAGGATTGAAGATGTTATCACTCGTTACATAAATTTACCAGAACATGATCGTGTAGGGTATGTTTCTCTTCTTCAATTCATCTCTTTTTTTTATTGTTTTCTTGCCTTCTGAATTAAAATCATTTATTTCTTTTCTATGCAGAGATATCCAAAATCGAGAGGTGAAAATACATTTTTATATCTTATTAATCATATCTATAAACCAAATTAATACGATACAATCTTTATAAATCCTTTTTTTTCTTTTGCAGTATTTGCTTAACATTCTTAAGAAACTGAAGACTGAAAGTGAATTGGCCCTTCAAGCTGCTACGTATGATTTAATTTATAAGTATATATCTAGCCATGTTCTTCCTATATATAACATATACTGAGACACCGATTTTTCTTGTTACAGTCCCGATTCTGCAAAATCAAATACGGAGGTGATGATGAATTCATTTAAGTTAACCTTTGATTAATTTGGTATTGGTCTAAGAAAAGAAATGAATTGTACAGGAATTCCGTCAGGAAGTTTTTAGCTTACAACAACAGCTTCAGATCACCGAGGAGGAACAATTAAGGTCACAACCTTTTAATTTATCGTTATCGTGTTAGTTAATTACTAATCAAATGTTATTAATATTTCGTCTGTCTTGTACGTTTAAAGAATGTTCGAGCCGGACCCTTCGCTAATAACTTCGATGAGAGAACTTGAATCTTGTGAGAAGAACCTTTTAGATGTTATGGCAGGACTTGAAGCAAGAAAGGTGAAGTTAATATATCCTTCTTGTATTAATTATGTTTAATCCGACCTAATTACTAACTAATCGTATTTTAATTGCAGAAATATCTAATGAGCAACCATGCGACTACTTATGACCCATCAAGTGTACAGGTACAAAAATCGGAAATAACCGAATTAATTATTTTTTAGAATTTAATAATTAAGTTTTGACTTTTGGAACCATCTTATTATATACTTTCTTTATTTTTATATCACTTAATTGTGTTTTAATGATGATTTTTTGTTTCCTTATAGATGTATTTGGATACACAAGAAGGACTACAAAATTTTGAGAAGGATATTGCAAGCTGGGTACTCGAGAGTGAAAATGGACACACTCCAAATTCTATTAGTATAGGATCTGAGTCATCTTGTATTCCTGTTAGGTATGCATGCATGCATAAGCATATCTGTCTTTCATATTAAAAATTAAGCTTTTGAGGGTGTTTCGTATTTTTCTTTTTCAGTAATCAACAATCATCAACGACCATCTTTGATGCTTTGTCCCATGGCACAAACAGTACTGTAACTATGGATCGGTGCAACAATGGAGGAAGCCTCTTGGACAACTCAAGTAGTGAGAACCTACCAGCTTGGTACCAATCTTTTTCTACATTGTCATCATCTGAGCTCCTCGCAGCCTTCGTGCCTCCTACTTCCTTTTCCCTCATAAAGGTTCTGTTTTCACCTAAACTTTAGTTTTTATAAGTTTCTTCTTTTCATGTCACACATAAAATGTAATCTTGTGTGTTTTCAGAATGAGATTGAAGGGCCAAGCTTTTCGTCAATGATACAGCAACAACCCCATGCAGATATAGCAGCAAATTGCCCACAAATGCAATCAAGTGCTGAAGGTTCTGAATACGAGAGCAGCAAGCTACCTCAGCTCAATTTGGATTGACTTTACACTCGCTTATGAAGAACTTGCTTCAATTACGTACATATATAGTTATTGCTTGTTTGAACATTAATTCTTCATGTTTAATCAATTATTGCATATTATTTGTATATAAATTTGACTTCTCGTGAACAATAAGTCGATTTTCTCTATAAATGCTTCATGTTTACCCTATTTAATGATATAAAAGTTTAACTATATGATCATTATTTTATGGTTTTTTATTAAATAAAATTTTTAATTAAATAATATTGTTTATTATTTATAAATAATAATTATTGAACTTTTTAATTATATAAATAAAAAATAATAACTTGAAGGAATACCATTTATATAATATTAGTAATTTTCTCATTTTTCTTAAATATAAATAGAGATATTTTTAATATAATACTGAGTAAATCTCCATAAATAGGATCATTTCAAACATTTATCGACTGAAATCAACATGAACTTACTGTGCAAATTTGAGCTAGATGGTGTTCTTTGAATTGTAAAACATAATTTCATCTAAATTTTGGTTTTCATCCCACGCTAGGTCATGATCTGCTAAGGAGCCATCTTGGTTTCTTCCACTTCTCATCTCAACCTGCTAAAATTGCATACAAATTACGTATTTAAGCACTCATATATAAGTGAGATTATAGTTGAAATGCGGTATCTTTAGGAGCCTAACAGTATGCAACTTTATTTCTTTATAATAGAGAGATTGTTTACGATAAATTCACATATAGTACAAATTAGTAATTATACAAAATATCAATAAATACGTGTAATTAAACATATAAAAATATGTAATACAATACCTATCGAACATGATAAAAATTAACAATATGATATGCAAATAATTACATAAATTAAGACAAAAAGACGCAAGTATAAAAATAAATCACATCAGTCATTATAATAAAGTAAGTAGATTAAGTAAAAAATGACTTAGATTAGATAACTAGGAGACAAAATTTTGGCTATCTATAAAACGAATGACTCGAAGGAAAACTTTTAAAGAACTTAAAAAAACGAAGAAGATTTTTTTACATGAGATCCTTCGTATCTATTCTAGTATGTTAAAATTTCGTATTTCGAGTCATATACTCAGTAATTACTTACATGAGTAAAGAGGAGGATTTTGTGGAGGTGAAAAACTGTATATAATTTACGATACTTCAAGTGATTAAATACATAGCTCTTGTACAAGATTATCTACAAACTCTGGAGATAAAATTAAATTTAAACAGCCTAACAAAGCGCTAACAATATTTACAATTTGACTCTATCTCAACAACTCTAATAGACTTGGTCAAGCAAGGCATGAGGCACACACGTGCTGGGCACACACGTGCTGCCTCTATAATGAGCAAAGTTTTCCGGCTGTCGATAATTGTTCAGGTCAAGATCATTGTTGCAGAAAATGTTTGAGGTTGGCATGCTTGAGATTGAATGGTTCAAAGTATCAAAAAGTATGGAAGATAAACTCCTGTTACCAAAATTATGAAGTAAGTAATGGATAACACAAAAAAAATTAAAAAAAAGAAGCAAAATAAATATATAAATTAGAAATTAAGACATACCCAACAGAGTCGAGAGGAGGATTAGCTTTGCAGATGCGTATAGCATTGACATGAGGATTGATATGTGAGTGAGAGGTAAGCTGTTTTCAAGGAATGATATTAAGAATAGATTATCAAATTAAATACTAATAAGAAATATTTGATGTAATTAAAGTTTAAATTAATTAAACTAAACCGCTTGTGATTTGATTTTTTATATGTTATTCTTTATATTTAGAAATTAAAATATTGTAATATTAAAATATTTTAAATAAAAATCGAGCTTGAATTATTGATAGTGTCCAAAGGATTTATGAATTTAATGGCACTATTTGTTATCGTACAAATCAAAACCATTATATTGGACAGAACTTCTGTACCAATAATCCTGTGCTAACCCTATTTCAGATGATTTCATCAACATATTTCTTTGAGTCCTATATATTTGTGCAGATGAGATCGTCTAGAACAGGAAGAGAATTTGATCCTCAATTGCATTGATACTTACATAATTTTCTTCTTTAAATAAAAATCAAGCTTGAATTATTGATAATGTCTAAAGTATTTATGAATTTAATGACAATATATGTTCTTTTACAAATCAAAACCATTACATGAGACATATCCTCTTAACTCATAACTCTGTGTCAACCCTATTCTAAACAATCTTATCAACACATTTTTTTGGGTCTTATACATTTATGTGGATGAGATTGTCTAGAACAGGATTAACACAGGGTTATAGGCAAAGAGAATTTGATCCCCAATTATATTGATACTTACATAGTTTTCTTCATCTTGAAAATGCACGTTTCTGAACAAGCTCTCGCGAACTTTGAAACTGCCAAATATGAAATAGTGAAGCATACGATTTGATAAAAGCAATATAAATCTAAATTATTTATAATAATGTTGGTAAAATAATTGTTAAAAAATTCAATCCGTTCAGTCGATTCAATCGTAAAAAGTTTGTATAATCGTACCCTTCCGTAACATCCATCAATTCAGCTTCTCCATATTCCTGGAATAATAGTATAGTTGGTGTGAAATCAAATACACTTACAAAAATGCATTAATGTTGTATCGTTATAGTGACTTGTACCTGAACTGGTAATGACTCGACTGCGTTTGGCCAGTTTGCAAGCAATATTTTCTATCAAAAGAAGATAATAAATATAAGAACGAAGACTCGATTGTCAATGATGCTAGTGTGTAACCACATGTGTTAGAACATACTTTTCTACTCATGATTTGTCGTAAAGAGCATTTTAGGTTTTTCTCACACAACAAGATCTGGGCAAGACTCGTATCGTCTTCATGCTCCAAACAGGGTTCGTAGTTCCTTTAGAGCAAAACGATCAAAGCATATGAGTTGCAAGAGGTCAAACTATAAAGTTTACTGGAAGTATAAGGCCATATTGAGGGATGGCAACTGGTTCGGACGCTGCTGCTAAGGCTTGATCAGGCCCGAGACAACGGACATGAGCCCGACTTAGCCCGACAAGAACTATTTTGTAAAATATTAAAAATAAAAAAATGACGTTATTTTTTTATATGTTAATTTGAGGTTGACTGTTGACTTCGGGCCAGACTAAGCTTAGACCCAATTGTCATCTCTAATTATATTATTTTGAATATCCTCAATTTTGTAAAATATGTCTCAACATTTATTTTGAAATAATAGAGATTATGATTTTAAAAAATTACATTTAATTATATAATATTAATAGTAACATAACTAAAAAGTGTTTATACAAATTTTATGATTATATTCAAAATAATTTTTTGAAGTATTTTATAAAATTTGATGATATTTGAACATATATTCTAATTTTGTGACTTTTCATGCTTTTAGCTTTAACAAATGTAAAATATAATTTCCTCCTCTAATAATTTTTAAATCTTGCTTCTTAAATATTAAATTATTTCAAAAACTCGTCACGTTACAATTTTAATAATTAAACTTTTTTAACGCTAAAATTCTACAAGAAATAAGAGATTCGTCGGTAATTAAGATCGTATAATATTTAATTTTATAAAATACAAATTGACTTATATTTAATATTTTTAAAATTATTTATTTAAAATATAACTTCAAAGTTCGTTACTTACTTGAGATCATTATCGAGCAACTCCATTTGTGTTTCAACCTCCTTAATCCTCAGCTCAAGATGCTACTTGGTAGCAACACAAACACCAAAATATATTTTATTAAATACTCTTTGAAACTTACTAATCATAATTAAAAAGAGGAATGAGATACAAACATATGTAATTATGTACTGACCTTGATACTAGAAGAACCGTTGAAAATGTATTTGACCAATGCTTCCAAAAGTAAATGAAACAGTACTATAAGTAATTATGCAATTAATAACAATAATTATATGCATATATTTTTTTAAAAAAATAGAGAGAGAGGAAGAGGAAAGGAAAGAAACAAACTAATTTTCGGCGTGTCGTAATTTGATTTCCCCGCCTTTGATATGATTGAGATATCTTACTTTCCGCATTTTTTGCTAAATATAAATAATAGCAATAACAACAATTTAGTAAAAATTTCGTTGAATATGAATTATTACGAAGTGGTTGAAAAAAAAACTGAATATCCTTTATATGGCTTTTGGTGTTACGCCGGACATTAAAAATGAAAAAAATATGAATTAATTCTTATTAAATAATAATAATTTAATATTTTATGAAATAACTAATAAACATAAAAGATTAAAAATATATTACGAGTATCTTTCCTCTGCTGAAAGATTGATATATCTTTCAATCACTTCTTCAATCCTGTAAAAAAATGCAAATTTTAATAATAGGGAATCAAAATAAATTAAGAAAATAATTAATTACCTTTTTCGGCTACAAAAATTACTAAGTCGACCTGAAGGTGAGAACACAATAATCACAATATCTATATCACAACGAACAAAGATTTCATATCCCTTTCTTAGTCGACTACTCTTCCTTTTAGAGAAGGTGACTTGACATCTAGTAGTGTTCTCTATCCTTCTCATTGCTATTTTCCTACCCATTGTGATTGTAGTGTAATAAAAATTATAATTGAATATTGGTTTGTATTTATATTTGTTATTAAGAGCTTTTAATTAAGTAATTAATATGAGGAGATAGTGTTTTTATTATACCAAAAAAGAAAGTCACATGGTTATGCCTCCAAGTATTTATTAGACTAAGTTATTACTTTACTTTTAATAGATATTATACCTAATAAACTATGATGGAAGATAATAAATGTAATTAATCCTACCTACTCCTATTAAATGCATTCAGGAGATAGGTTGGTTGTTTTCAGCTGTTTGACTCTTCAAAGGGCTAATAAAGTTGACTCGTGTGGGTAGCTCAATTGGTCATTGGGAAAGAAAGTGAGTCCAAGGTCTCGGGTTCGAATCTCGGCAGTGATAGTGTGGGAGTTCGTCCAATGTAGTGACTCCTTGTGTACACCGAGCACTGAGCTGCCTTTCCGAGAAGCTGGTTGGGATCAGACCGTAATTTACCCCTCACGATTCTGTCAGGTCGAGGTGTGGGACGCTTGGGGTGGGCGATCCACCTTTTAAGTCCAAGGGCTAATAAAGTTGGTTGGAGAGTAGCTCTTTCATTGGCTGATTAAAGATAAATAGTCAAAAATGTATAGCCAAAATTTTAACCATCAAAAGTCAATTGTACCCTTTAAATTCTATTGCTAAGTTGTATAATATTTTGTTGTTTAAATTATATTCTTAATTAAGTTGCAATTAAGTACCACACGAATCATATTTTTGTTAGTTTTAATATACAACAATTTATAGTAAGTAGGATAACCTAGTTGAGGTTCCTAGATATCTACGTTTTAGGAGCAATATTTGTTCTTATAATTATTTTATGCAGTTATATGTTAGAAATAAAATGTTGACCTTAAACAAAAATGAAAATAAAAAAAGTTGCATAAATTTCTCATAGATGATGAATCTATATAATTGAACATGACTTCTCTAAAATCTAAATTCTTATAAGAATATTTAACGAAATACTAAGATATATAATATTCATACCCTTATAAATTGTTTTTAAGTTATGTTCTCATAAGTTATTTTACACATAAACAACTAATACTAAACAGTGAATTTTACCAAACATCTCTAACAAACAGCTAATGCAATCCGCTGGTCAAATCAGCTGATATAATCAGCTATTAGCTAACAACTGATAGAATCAACTAACAGCTAATGCAATCAGTTGATTATCAAACAGAGCCATAGTGTCAATATAAAGTTCAAAGTTAGGAATTATTTTATTAATTTTTAATATTAAAATAATTAAGATTTAAATTATTAAATACTATTTAATTAATTATTAACCACCACTACATTATATTTCGGGCCAATGGTCCAAGCCCATAAAGCAACACAAAACAATCCTATGCAAAAACTTGCACCCGCAATATTTCGAACGATCATAGCCGTTCGGATGGCCATCACCGTCACCATCATACTTCTTAAGTTTCCCGCCAAAGCTAACAGAAACAAAGAACCAACTCACGCAAACCGTTATGCTCTGGGGGAATTCCATATTTCCAGACTTCACGCGCGTACTTAGGCGTTCATTTCACTCACGAGCTGTTCTCGAAGAGTTCTGAACTCCGTTGATCAACTTTATAAATAGCCCGAGTATAAGTATTGTCAATTTCACTTCACTATCGATTGTTCCAAAATGGCGAGAGCTTCTCTGCGAGTTGCGGTTTTCTTAGCTATTTTGATTCTCTCTCTCTGCCTCTCTCGGGTAACAGCCACTAATTCCGTCCTCGAGTCTTCCTCCTCCTCATTCGTCTCCGCCACTTCGTCGCCTCCGCCGACGATGACGGACGCGGTCTCTCATGATTTCCATGAAAAGTCGCTTTTCTCTAACAATGCTCTTCTCGGTCCCATACTTTCTCATCTCGGCTTCAACGAGCTCGCCATGGCGGCTCCGTCGCTCTCGGGCGACTCCTCCGTCGCCGCCTGGTCAGGTCCTTCTACTCTCTTCGCTCCTTCCGATTCCTCTATCCGTTCGTGTTTCTCTTGCTCCATCCCGAACCTCCTCCGCGAACACATTGTTCCTGGTCTTTTCACCATCGATTATCTCCGTAAGCTCGCCTTTGGGACCAAAGTAGAAACCTTAAGTCCCGGCCGTTGCATAACCGTCACCAGTAGTACAATCACTAACACCACAGCGGCTTCCTCCTCCATTGCCAGGGTTTTCATCGGCGGCGTGGAGATCACACAACCGGATCTGTTCAACAACGGCCTCGTAGTAATCCACGGGATTCAAGGCTTCGTCGCACCTCTGTCACCGTTTTCTTGCGACATCGAGAGGTTGAGCTCACTGGCGTTTCCGTTTCAGCAACCAGAGCGCGGGTTACCTCACCAGATTCAACATCATCCTCTGTTGCAGTCTCCGTCCGCGATCATGCGCTTGATGCTTCGTGACGCTATGCTCAGGCTCCGCAACAATGGCTTCAGCGTTCTCTCTCTGGCGCTGAAAGTGAAGTATGGTGAGCTAGTAAACCTGAGCAACATGACGATTTTTGCTCTAGACGACGTGTCGATCTTCTCTGGATCACATGCATATATTAGCAGCATAAGGTTTCACATCGTGCCTGACTATTTCCTGACCATCGCGGAGTTGGAGAAGCTTCCCGTCGGGACCGTCCTTCCGAGCCTGGAGAGAGGACAGTCTCTGGTAGTTACTAGCTCCGGTGTAGGTGGATTAGCTGGCGTACCGATGCGGATTAACTATGTGAGGATAAAACTGCCAGAGGTGATGCGTAACTTGAAAATTGTTGTGCATAGCATTTACTTGGCATTTCCAAGGATTCATCCGACGGGTGTTTACGAAAGTATCTTGGGCATACCTTCAGGCGGTGTTGATCATCCGACGGCGGAAGAATCGTGTGCGGCGCTTATGGCGGAGGATGGAACTTGTGGTTTGTCTCCTATGCCTCATGTTAAGCCAACGGCTGATATTGAATATTCCCATGGCCTCTAAGTAATGCGAGTATATGTCATATTTTGTATTTGAGTGATGATGATGTTGGTCTCAGTTCAGTCTGATTCTAGTTTTTTTTTTAGCTGCAAGTAACAGTGGCGTAATAGGCCTTGTAAACAATGATGTAGATATTATGGTGTCACTGTTGTATGTTCTTCGGCTCTTGTAGCTTTTCTAATTACGAACTACTAGTAACAAATGGGCCTTGATTCTAAGTTTGGACCCTTTAATTTTCATTTTGGGTTAAGCCCTTATACATATACCCCGTTTTCTCCCTTTCCTCAATCGAAGCCGAAAGCTCCATCATCTGACATCGAAACAAATCCCTAACAACCGTGCGGCGACTGCCATGGATTCCGATCCCGACGCAAAACCCGAACCAGTCCCAACAACAGATCCACTCTCTAACAGATTCGGCAGTCTGAACGATCTCGCCCACGACCTGTCTTCTCTTCAAGACCTAGCCAACCGAGGCAGTTGGCGTACCATCCTCGAGAACGTCTCGCGAGCACGTTCCCAGTCTCTCCTCACCACCCCACACGACCACCTCACCTATCTAGCTTACAGCGTCCTCGCCCTCGCCAAACTACGCCGTTTCAAGGATGCTCTCGCCGAGCTCGACATTGTTGAGGACTTGGACAGCCACCACTATCGATACGAGACTTATCCCAAAATCTACCCCAATAGGTCCGGTTCCATGGTCCCTTTTTCTCTCCGATGGCTTAACGCCTTGATCCCTATCAAATTAGGTAATCGCCAACAAGGTTTAGATCGTTTCTATTTGCTGCTTGATTATGTTCGTGGGAAGATTAAGGAAAGACAAGGTCTTGAGGAGTCTAGTATTTCTCTTAGGGTTTGGAAGAAAAGAGAGATTCTTGTTATGAATAGTATAATCAGTCAGCACTTGAGCAGTAAAGAGCATGGGGTTTGTTTAAATTTGATTGCTGAATTGATCTCTGGGGGGGTTCTGGACCCGGTTCTGGTGTCCAAATTAGGGTACATTCAGATGCAAGTTGGGGATCTTGACGGTGCAAAAGAGTCTTTTGACAAGGTGGAGAAATTGTTGAATGAGTGGAAGAGTGGTGAAGATGATGGATGTTTGTTGAGCGAGGTTGAGTTGAGGAATCTGGTGAGTAGGAACAAAGCTTTGGTGTATTTGGTTGGGAAGGATTATGTGTCTGCTGTGAGGGAGTATGAAGAGTGCATTGAGAGGGATCATAAAGATGTGGTAGCAATCAATAACAAGGCGATTTGCTTGATGTATTTGAGGGATTTATCTGATTCAATTAAGGTGTTGGAAAATTCCCTGGAAAGGGTTCCTACAGTTGCTCTCAATGAGACCCTTGTGGTGAATTTGTGTAGTATGTATGAATTGGCATACGTCAATCATTCCGACATCAAGCGCACGCTCAACAACTGGATCTCTCGGGTCGCACCTGATGATTTCGATTCATCCTGTACCAGAATTTAGGTGTAAAATCATACCTCGCTGCTTCATTCAGCTATTTTGTTGCAGATATAAACTGATTTCAGTCTCTCAAATTGAGAAGTATCAAATAAAAGTTATATTGCTAATTTTCTTTTTCTTGTTACAAAAACTTGAAATTATATGTACATAATATTTATTTATTATATGTTTTGATATTATTTAACAGAGTTATCAAAATCTTGAAGAAGAATTTAGCACCCAAGTGTCAAAATCTCATTCTTGCCATTTAAGGCGTCCCGTAGAAGCGCATGATGCTAGTAATTTGACTTTAGATGCAAACCTGAAAGTCCAGATTCAAGAAAAAGGTTCATTCGTACAGTGCATGTACACTTTCTCGATGGAATTTTTGGTTATGCTTATCAAACGGAAAAGACTGTTGGGATGATGATTGGATGGCAATGGGCTGGCTGGACTTGAATCTGCCCGATTCTGAGCCCAGCCTGGCCTGATCATTTCTACTAGGGTTATGCTTGGTGTGCTTTGCTTGGCTAGGCCTGATCTGTCATCCTTATTTATAGATCATCATCCTCAAGGCTTGATTAGAACTGAGCCTAAGCCCGAGCTCAACTTAGTCCCGTTAGATTGGGCCAAGCTTAAGTGTTTTTTTAATTTTTAATTAAAAATGCAAAAATGATGTTTTTGCATAAACGATGTCATTTTATTTATTGCACACAGCTTGATGTCCCTGTACGTTAACAGAAGACTTGCAAGAAGAAAAAGAAGGAAGAGGAAGAAGAATTGGCCGCTTGACGGTGGCTTGACGTGATGGTATAACTTGTCATGTTTGTGTTCCATAATATTCCACCACATCCTTCCTGGAAAGATACGTGCTTCATAACGCCCAAAAGACCATGCTCTACAAACAAGCCTATAGACTTGAGGATGAAGGAACTTGAGATTGTAACAAGAGGTCCTCTAGATCCCAGTGGTTAGACACAAAGCAACCCCTACTTGTTAATTTACAACTATGGATATTCCATTATCTGTCTGGAAATGCCATGAACAAGCCATCACCAAGAAGATTAGCAACTCGTCCATCCAAACCCTATTTGACTTGAACCACAAGACAATCAACCTCGAACCCCAAGAATTCTCTTCTTTTACTACTTCTCCTTTTAACTCAAACCATTTATATGAGTCCAAAGACAAGAATAGACCAATAGACCCTGAACTCACCATCCAACAGGTACGTAAAATTATGGAAACCTCTAACAATTCATGCTCATCATCATCAGAGATTGTGTTCTTTGACTTGGAAACAACAGTCCCCAACAAAACGGGACAGCGGTTCTGGGTATTGGAGTTCGGTGCAATCATTGTTTGTCCGAGAAAACTGGTGGAGCTTGAGAGTTACAGTACCCTCATTAGACCCTCGGACCTGTCCGTCGTGTCGTTGACGTCTTGTCGACGTGATGGGATAACGCGCGAAGCTGTTGCAAGTGCTCCGGTGTTTGAAGATGTTGCTGACAGGATTTTCAGCATTCTTAACGGTCGAATATGGGCAGGACATAACATCCAAAGATTCGATTGTGCTCGTATCAGAGAGGCGTTTGCAGAGATTGCTAGGTCTCCGCCAGTTCCTGTTGGATTGATTGATTCCTTAGGCGTTTTGTCCCAGAAGTTTGGTCGTAGAGCTGGCAATATGAAGGTGCATTTCTATTACCGTATTACGTCTTGCAACTCGGCATTAAATGCAACTTTCTTTTCTTTCAGCATTAAATTTTCCTGGTTCAAGATTTTCTTTTGATTTTCAGATGGCAACTTTGGCGGCCTACTTTGGGCTAGGACAGCAGAAACATAGGTAGATATATACTAAGGTTTGCTTGGGTTGCATTGACATACGTAATTACAAATAATCATTATGGTTTTGACATATCACAGAAGTCTGGATGACGTTCGTATGAATTTGGAGGTTGTGAAACATTGTGCTACAGTTCTATTCCTGGTAAAACTCATTACCATCTATGATTCTTCATCTCCAATTCTAAACCATGTCATGATGAGTTCTAATAGATGAAGTGTTGGGGTGTTTCTATGTTGCTAATTAACTAGGAATCTAGCCTTCCTGCTGATTTAAATCCAAAATGGCACCACAACCCTCCCTCTGTTACAACAAGGAGTAGAAGTAATGGCAAGCCACAAGTTGGCAGGGAAGAAACCAGCGCCAGAAAATCTCCTCCTACTACGGTTGGACATCAAAGAGCAGTACCTTATACAAGAGGAAACATAAACAAGGTACCTGTGAAGTTGTTATCTTCATATTTCTGAGTCAAGAAAATGGCAGACAATAGCAATCTTCAAACTGTTAAATTGGTTTAGCAGATGACAGAAGGAGTGCAGAGATTATTGTGCAGAGCCCGACAGACAAACTCTCTTCACAGGTTACTCAAGCACTCTCAATCTTTGCTCAGATGACCACCATGAATGCTTGGAGATCCCCATCTCTGAACCATTAACAACAAAAATGGAAGTACAACGTTAGAAAAGACCGTGTTCTGAATCCATGGAAGGTTTCGTCGTGGGTTTCTTACGAACGGCTTGGAGATGGAATGTAGATATGTGATGAATCCTTTCGATTCCCATAATTAGTTGATTAAATTATTCTTTTACTAAAATTCTTTTTGAGGTTATCACATCCTCAAGGTTACATGTAATTTGTACATAACAAATACTAATTGATCAAGGTTACATTTTTTAAGTATTGAGTTTACGTAACTACTCTATTCTTTTTGGACACGTTCGTATAAGTGATTCTTCGCAGGTGATATTCATTTATGACTTGCAAATTCTACAATATAATAAAATTTATTAATTTAAATATTTTAAAATTAATATTTATCAATTCTTTATTAAAAAATATTTGTTAGGTAAAATAGAAAATATAATTCCCCTTTCCAATTTAGGAAAGACCTCCACTAACATAATAAATTATTTAAGATTTATTAGTTTTTTAAAAGTAAAGGTTGAATTAATAAATAAAAGTTATAAGGTACAAATTAGGGATAACATAATGTCTGAAGAAGTATGAAAAGTAGAAGCAGATGTTAACCGAACGTGGAATGGAGTAATAATTCCTTTAAAGGATGCAGTTAAGGAGATATTGGGAGTTTCTAAAGGGCTTAATGGTAATAAGGAAGAATTTTGGTAGTCGAATGAAGACCTTTAAAATAAGGTGAAGGTCAAGAATGTTGCCTATTAAGAATGAGAAAAAAAAGATACTTTTAAATTAGCTAGAGCTGTGCAGCAAAGCAAAGGATGTGGATCAGGTATGTTATATAAAGATTTAAGTAGGATAGGTGTTTGTGAATAAAAAACATCATGAGAAGACAATAAAGCTACTCCTATAGGCTTTTTAATGAAAGTAGAGATAACAACATTTTCTCGCATAATCTTGGCACTCTTAAGAAAAATCATAGCTTCACTGTTGTCGACGTATCACGAGAGAAAAAATTACAGGAGCTTTGAGTAAGATAAAGAGTGCAAGAACAATAGGATTTGATGAGTTATTCATAGAAGTATGAAAGAGTTTAGGAGAGGAGGGTTATATTTGGTTAACCAAGTTAAAAAATTGGAGGAGCTTTGAGGAAGATAAAGAGTGCAAGAGCAATAGGATTTGATGAGTTATTCATAGAAGTATGGAAGCGTCTAAGAGAGAAGGGTCGTACTTGGTTAACCAAGTTTTATAATATGATCCTTAAGTCTACCAAAATGCTAGATAAGTGGAGACTTAGCACACTAATCCCTCTTCACAAGGACAAAGGGGACATTTATAGTTGTAATAATTATAGAGGCATTAAACTACTGAATCACAACATGAAGTTATAAGAGAGGGTGATTGAGGAGAAAGTGAGAAATGATACACTTATCTTAAATAATAAATTTAATTTCATGCCAGGGATGTCTAAGACAAAAGTTCACATCTCCTTAAACGATTAATGAAATATTATAGGGACAGTCAGAGGGATATATACAACGTTTTCATTTATTTATAAAAAGCTTATGATAGGATACCTAAGAAAGTCATGTTAAAGTGTTTAGAAGCTAAAAAAATTATTGTTGCCTATATACGAGTTATTAGGGATATGTATGAAGGTGTTGTGATTAGAGGAAAGGAAATAGGAAAAAAATACATAATATTTTTCTATTAACATCATACTACAACAAGGATCCTCGTTGAGCCCTTGCTTGTTTGCAATAGTTATGGATGAACTTATCAAGAATATTCAAAGAGATATGTCTTGGTGTATGTTGTTTGTTGATGACATTGTTTTAGTGGATAAAATAAAATAAAGTATTAATGCCAAGTCAGATCTTTAGAGAGATATACTAGAGTTAAAAGACTTTAAGTTGAACAAGACTAAAATTGAGTATCTAGAGTGTAACTTTTCAGGTTGCAATTGATGTGGGGATCAAGATTGGTACAGAATTATGGCACAGAAATATTGCTTTAAGTATCTTGGATCTATCATTCGAAGTAGTAGCGAGATAGATAACGACATAATTCGTTATATCAAATCAAAGCGGCTTAAATGGAGGGGTGCCTCTGGGCTTTATGTGATAAGAAGATATCACTCAAGTTAAAAGGTAAATTATATTATTTAGCAATCAATCTAGCCATGCTTTATAGAGTGTTGGCCTATTAAATAAATGCATAGTCACAAGTTAACAATGATGGAGATATCGGTGCTCCGTTGAACTTGCAACCTTATATGAAAAGATAAAGTCTGGAATATAGTGGTAAGATACAAGTTGGAGATGGCTAACACTATTAATAAATTAAAGGAGACAAGGCTTAGATAGTTTTGATATATTAAGAGGAGATATCCTGACGCCTTAATGAGAAGATGTAAGAAGATTATACTTAAAATATATAAGAAAAGACAAGGACAATCCAAAAAGAATCAGGGGGAGGTGATCAAGAATAATATTGTTCTAGTAGAGCTTACCGAAGATTTGACCCTTAACGAGAAACTTTGGAGAACTAGGATACAGGTAAAGGACTCTACATAGAGAGGTTATTTTCTTTTCATAGACTTTTTGAACCTTTTTCTCAAACTTTTATATATTTACACTTGCTCTTTTAGTTATTTATTTATTATCATTTGTTTGTTTTATTTCTTATCTTTTTATTATTTACTTACTTCTATCTTTATCTTTATTTTTATTTTTATCTTCATTTATGCAATTATTTATTTATGTATTTAGCTATTGTTTTCTTTCAACCGTTTTCAAGAAATTTGTTTGGTAAGTTTATTGAAACAAAATCACTACTAATTAAGGGTAAGATTACACATCTTTAAACTTTTTCATACTCCACATTTTAGTGAAATTCTTACTAGGACGTTATTGTAGTTAAAAGGCACAAAAGGGGTGTTAGAGAGATTCATCCCTACATCAAATAAGCACATTATATTTTTTTATACTTTAGTAAAATTTATTAAAAAATAAGAGGATGTTATATACATAACAAGGGATTTACTAAAGAGAAATCCCATACCTACCAAAGGAATAAGTTAGGACAAAATCATAAGGAACCTAGCTCAACTTTGTAATGACACTACCAACTACTCTCTTCTACAAACTTCCAACCAAGAAGTTGCATAAAGCTAGTTTTTACATCCCAAAAATCCAAGTGCACCAACAACAAGGTATCAACACAAAAAGACCAACATACATAATCCAAACTCAAAATACTAAAGCTGCAATCACCAGAACTAAAGAGGAAGTTCTGTTGTTTGCCTTGTCCACTGTCATGAGTATCTTCGTTCGCATACCTTGCAAGCTATATCATCCGTAGGAACTGGTTTTCCCTCCGTTGACTCACCGTCCTTAAGGCAATGGAGCTGGATTGTAGATGAAAGCTTGTTGTGCTCGTGAACTAGTAGTTTAGTAAATTAAAAAAAATGGATTTGTCTTCCCTGCGGAACAACCACCTGCATGACAATGTTAGTACATAAAAGATCTAACTACCTCTTAAAGTGTTTAGGCTAAGTAGCTCCAAAACTTGGAAGATTACCCTGGCTCTTAAGCTCTCCATCTCTATAACGACATCCCTGAAAACTCTAGAGTTCGTTTCGGTCCAAATGTGGCGCCCTACTAATCAATACTAACATATATTTTAATGTTTATTAAAGATAATTTATTTAATATGTACATAAAATTAATTATTCTAAATTATTTTAAAATTTTTTATGGCTAGACAAATGAAATATGTTTTCTTTTCAAATTAAGAATTTTAATAATAAACTTTGTATTTTTAAGTATATATTAAATAAATTATTAACAAATAATGAATCATATATAAACTATGTTTATAATTTAAAATTATATAATAAATTCAATTTGATTGCAATTATTGTCTTCAAATTATAATTAGTTAAATAAATTGTAACTCCATCGAAATAATTGATCTTTTGAATTATGAAGCTTTGAGACAGACTTACACTTACTCCACCGATTGGGCCACCTTCGCCACATCCACCATGAACACAACACCCCCAAGCTTAAGGTACAGCGAATCTAGACGACATTTTATGAAATGCACAAAAAGTGGTGCCTCTTTATGTTTATCGAGACAAGACAAGACACTTGAACTCAAAACATAAAAGATGGCGAGAAGTGCCTCTAAGTGGCATATCCATAATACTGCGCACTATGTTAAGATTCATTGAACCTAGACCCTTTTTGACTAACGATCGTAAAGTAAGAGTCAAATACATATATACATACATACATACATACATATATATATATAATGGGATGGATAATGTTTTAAAGATAAGAAGTTTAATAAAGTTAAAAATTTTAAAATATTATTGTAAGATATTGTTTTTATTTCTCAAATAATTTAAAATTTAATTATATTTATTTTATGTAATAAGAACTTATTAATTTATGAAAATTGACATTAATTAATAAATTACAGTGTTTAATAACAAGAGTTATTAAAATAAATTGAATCAAAAAATTAAAGGATTCAAAGTTTTTATGTTGAACAGAACAAACCGAATAAGTTTTCTAATCATTGATTTTAAACCTTTACTACTTTGAAATATATAATTTTAGTTGAATTTTAGTATTAAAATATCAAATACAATCTTATATTTTTAAAATATATATTTTTTGATGTTATGAATTTGAAGAATTATTTTCAATCACCACAAAAAGTAGTAGGATTAAGTAGAAATGAGTCAGAAGTTAGAGTTTTTAACAAAAGTTGATGAAATAAGAAAAGTGTTATAAACTAAAACTATAGGAGAATTATTAATAATTTTAAAAATTAAGAAATACATTATTTAATGTACCAAACCACAAGAGTTCTATATATATATAAAGCTATATTAAATGGTAACACATGAACTATACTAAACTCATTATTCTTTTATTTTTCATACCAGTGCAAGTGTTCCACTCATGGGATTTGATACAACCATTCTTTATAAGAAAAGTCCTTATTTATCTCCTCACAAGGGAATCACATTAAGCAATCTGAGATAAAGCTTCTAAATGGTCGAGATTTTGGCATTCAAACATGCATCCATAGCTTCCTCCACTGTCAAGAACACCTTTCCTCTAATCTTCTCCACAAAGTTGGCTAATTTTAGCTTGTGAATCACTTGCCATCTTGGGTTTATGAAAGCCAGCTTTAGACAAAAAGTAAAGAACGTCAAGTGGTTTGTAATAAGATGAGATTAAATATAATGTTCTATCTCTGTACCTCAATTCCATTAGAGATAAGATTTTTATGAAGTTCCTGCAGAGAAGCGATTCCTGATGTGTCTATGTTCACTAAATCTGCCAAATACCCATCAGGTGTTATCAGAAGATTAATGGCAGACAAATTCATTTCTCACAAGCTGAAGACGCTAACCAAAAGCTGCGTAACTGACACTTACTGGACATGTCAAGTATCACAAGCTGAACATTGATTTTCCCATTGTGTTTGGTGTTTCCGTCTTCCTGATCTTCTGTTGCCAGTTTCATTATCCTGAAAACAAGGATGAACAAGATTAAGAAAAGTAGAGGAAGCTGTTTGAAGGTTAGAGAAGGGGTACGAGTTCTTTGTACTTTTCTTTAACGAAGTTGGCATTTGCAAAACAAATCAACTCTGATCTGAATCGGAGTACCAGTACAGGATTTGGCTTGATTGCCATGGGATATTGATCAACATTGCAGAAGATTTCAGTTCCTGGAATTCTTCCAAGAACTTCTATGCCAGGTTGAATTGTTGTGATAATGATCTTCAGAAATGATACTGTCACCTGCAACGATCTCAAGTTCAACGTTACTCAATTGTCATACATGAACACTTCTCGTGCTGGTTGGTTTAGCTCGAAATAACAAAACAATGGAGGATCTTACTGCAGCAAGTAGGCCGATTTCAACAGATACAAATAGCACCCCGAAGAAGGCTCCAATGCAAGCAAGGAAATCTAGTTTATCAATCTTCCAAATCTTGTAAGCCTCATTAAAATCAACGAGTCCTGGAAGAGCAGAAAGTATGACAGAAGCAAGAATTGCAGTGGGAGTGAAGTACAAGAGCTTGGTGAACAATTCCAAAGATATGATCACTGTTATGCTCATCACAATGTTTGACATTGCAGTTTCACATCCAGCACTGAAATTCACCGCGCTGCGCGAGAAGGAACCTGCAAGAAGACAAGTTCCAAGGTTGGTTCATGGAAGTTTATTACCCAGACCAGATTCTATGTAGATTGAATAAAATATCGCACCAGTTGCAACATAGCAAGAAGAGAAAGATCCTAAAGTGTTCATGACTCCCATGGCAATCATTTCTTTGTTTCCACCGATTCGGTATCCTTTAATGGAAGCAAAAGACCGGCCTACTGCAAGAGCTTCCTGTGGTGGTTGGAGATCACAAGAAAATGAAGAGAATTAGACAAAACTTAGATTCAATAGCTTTATGAAGATTGATTCTAGTAATCATTTCTTACAGCTAGAGCAACAACAGCAACAACAATTCCAATTTTAGCAGCATCCATAGTACGCGAGTCATGGAACTGTAGTTGATGGATTGAGCTTGGGTTTAAGCCTCTTTTGATGTGTTTTATGATGTTGATTCCATGTTTGTCAGCTCTTGTCAAGTAAACAATCAGAGTTGATAATATCACTGATATCAAAGGAGCCATGGCTGGTAACCAGTAGAGCTTCTTCTTCTTCTTTCCCTGACAGAAGTAGAAACATGTGAACTAATATGATCATAGAAACAACCCAAGAGAAAAGGGTATAAGAACATACCACGAATCTAGTGATCAGAATGAAACATAGAAAGGAAGATCCAAGAATGCAATTTAGAGGATTCCACTGTCAAACAAAGATCCAAAATGGGATGAACAAGAAGTTCCAAACGTACATAAAAATATTCGAAAAAGCTTATGAAACACATGAGATGATGAGAAGAACAAGGAAATAATCACCGAGTGATTTACTGATATCCAGGTAGCTTTAAGGACGGAAATAATATCAGTTTTGTTGGTGAAATGAGTAAGACCCAGCAGTCCTTTTAGCTGTTGAAGGCCAATGATGATTGCAGCTCCTGCCATGAACCCAACAACTGCAGAATGAGAAAGAAAATCCACCAGAAATCCCAACCTGTAAATATAAGAAATCAAGAAAGATATGTTGGGTTAGAAATTCTTTCGATCGGATTGAATCCCAGAAAGTTTCTGCAAATTTTGTTAGTCCATTAACCTGAGAAGTCCGAAGATAGCTTGAAATATTCCAACGAAAAAAGTCGTGGTAAGAACAAGATTCCTGTAAGCAACTGGATTCTCCACAGGATTTTCCACTTTCTGAACCATTGAAGCCAAAAGCAAAGAAACTACAGCTACAGGTCCGATTGCTATCTCTCTTGAAGTTCCCATAACAGCATATATCAATGGCGGGACGACACTTGTATCTGATCAAAACAAGCACTTTCAGTAAAAAGAAGAAGAAGAAGAAGATCACACACGAATTTCTTGCTTCAGATAGCTAAAATCCAATACTGTAACTTACAAAGTCCATACTGAGGATCAAGTCTTGCCAGAGTAGCATACCCAATGCTCTGCACGAAACTTTTTCATATTATTAAGCAAAGAAACATCAAGTTCTTTAAAAAAAAAAAAAAAAAACCTGACAGTGCTCACCTGAGGAATGCACAGGCTAGCAAGAGTTAGACCAGCTAAAAGATCGTTCCTGAATTTTCTCGCCGTGTAGTTTCGAGACCAGCAAAGGATAGGAAACACTGCCTGAAACCAGACTAAGGGCTTGAACCCACAATTTTTGACAAGAGACGGAAGCTTTCTACCTTCAGGCAGAACGAGATCCATAAGCTCACGCCATAGACTTGGTGGGTCAGGAGCACTGAGCACCCACTTGGTTCTTTCAGCTCGATCATTTTTCTCAAGTTCAAGCAGTTCTTGGGGTGTTGATGTTTCAAGTGCCATTCTTGTTCGTTGAAGTGTTTGGGAGAACTTGGGAGTGATCTTCTCGCTGTCCTTCAGCTTATTAGCTTCCTAATGCTTCTGCGAGCACCAATGACTAGAGGATGGCGTGAAAGCTTAGAAAGTGCATGGAACATGAGACTGCTTTAAATAAATGAAGAATATAAAATCTTAACGGTTGAGGAATTCCAATAAAGGTTTATTTTGTGGTTATTTATTTCTTTAAATTAAAATTTTCTAATGGCTTAGATTACCCTATAAAGTCATCTTTTTTTTAATTGGGTGGGAAATTAAATAAATTAAAAATTTATGGATTATATTTAATATATTATATTTAACAAGAATTTTGCTAAATTTATAATTATGATACTTATAAGTTATCTTCAATTCTTTTTTATATAATATAGAGAAAAGAAAATATGAAAAAGAAATTATAAAATTTTTAAATAATATTGATTAACTTAACTTACTGAACTTTTAGCATTTAGTTTTCTAAATTACAAAATGGAATTGGTTGATCAAAGAGGAGCCAATTAAAATTCGCTATTTAATTCTCTTTTATGAAAATTTAAGTTTTAAAGAATTTTTGATAAACTAATGCAAAAGATATAGTTGATGTTTTTAAGCAATAATTAAATATTTTAACTGATTTGGTGCCTACAATCAATTTGAAAGTTAACGATCAATCAGTTTATAAATTAATCAATCGATTTTTATAAATTAATAAGTTTTTATAAACTAAAATAAAGTAATTTTTATTTAACAATTTATTTTTTTAATTAAACTTTAAATTCTTCAATGAGTAGGGAAAATTTCTTTCAATATTATTCTAAATTATTTAATTTTATTTAATCTTTAATTAATTTTATGACTGTACTATTAATTAAATCTTAAACTTCTTATTTTAGATTAATTTTTAAAACATTACATTCAAAATCATGTGTAAGATTACATTTGAGATTTCGTACTTTACGTGCCAGTTTACATTTCAAACTTATCCAAGTTTTTGAAAAAGAAGCTGTTATCTTCTTAAAGTTTGATCTTAAGGTAGGATTTTGGTAACTAGGTATTCACTCAATTGAGAAATATAAAACTGCATTCTGCATTTCCAGTACACATTACTAATGAATTGTTATGTTATTTGAGCTTAATGTCACCCCATCACTGTTTTAGAAATTCATGACAAAGATTTATCAGCCTATCCTCTATATTGCACTGATCTACATTGATAATATCTTACTGTTTTACCAATGAGAAACATTAGGCCTTACTACAGAAATTCTCGAATATTACTAAACAGTATGGAATAATGCTTTCAACTTCGAAAAGCATCATCGACACTACAGAAATCGAGTTTCTAGATATGCAATTCAAAGATAGATTCTACCAGTCAGATTCACACATTACAAAGGAATTGTTATAATTTTCTGATGAATATCTCACTGTCAAACAGATACATGGATCTCCAAGCCTACAGGTGACTTGGGACGGTGGTATAGAAATACGGAAATATGCACCGACAAGAATGAAAGAACCCGACTCTGATAACTCTGAGCTCCTCCATAAGTGCTTATAAGGGAAGGTGAAACTAAATCTTAAATATACCATCTCACTAAAAGCCCATTTTCATCTAGACCCTGGACCATACTTAGTGGGCTCACAGGAGGGCCCTCTTCGGGACTACCTTCTTTATGTTTCTCTTCCCAAATTAAGTTTCTGGGATTTGAACTTGCGAAGTTGGGCAAACTCAGGCTGTTATCTAGTGGCTTTGATATCACTGAGATACCCAGGGAAGGTGAAACCAAATTGAAGGCTCTTTTATCGGATTCAGTAATATTCCTAACTGAACAAACAGCGCCAGGGCCGGACAGGAGCAAAAAGTGACATCGGCAAGGCTGT
>JANZLX010000211.1:30155477-30165754 GCA_025531955.1 Erythroxylum orinocense
CTTTTAAATATACTATAATTATTAAATCAAATTTTATTTGAAATTTGTATCTTTAAAAGATATTTTAAATTTAACTATATTTATTAATAGTTATAAATTTATTTAATTTAATTAAACAAATTAAATTAAAATAATGAGTAAAATTAAATTATTCATGATTCATATTAATAATTAATTTTAGTTAATTAAATATATCATATTAAATTAAATTCTTCATAACTTTAATTAGATTAAAATAGAAACAAAAATTAATGTTTTTTAAAATTTAAAAAACAAAATTAAATATAAACTAAAAATAGAAATAGAAATAAACTGAACTTTAATTTTTTTGTTATGCAATGGAAGGGGGAAGGGGGAAGGCGGAAGGCGGAAGGCGGAAGGCGGAAGGCGAAGTGAGGTCAGGCTTTGAAGATGCGAGTATGCGACATCGTAAAGGATGCATTAACGGTTTCGTCTAATTATCGATGCGAAAGAGAAATGGAGTGATTAACAAATGGCGGGAAATAGTTGAGAGGGGTGGCTTGTGTAGCAGGTAATTATGAATTTGTTCATTACTGTAATACTAATAGGTTATTCACTATATAACATTTTAACTCAGGAGTAAAGATATTTCAGATAATTTGTAATTAACTTAGTTTGATACAGGATAATTATTGAACTCTATAATTAAATCACATTCTTAGATTGGCTTGCTAACCACGCTTTATCAGTTACCATGGGATGGTTTGCTCCGTTCCTTCTACGCTTTGGGTAGTACCGGAAAGGAAAAAGGATCTAAACAAATTACCAAATCTTCTGGGCAAAACTTATATATCACCTATGATTCAAAACGACCCTATACATATTAAATAGTTCAGCTTTCATATACATACATATATATATAAGCACGATTCAAAAGACTCATGCTAAGCGCTTAAAGATTGAGAAAATATGGCAAATCGTTTCATAACTTAAAAGCAAGTTAAAGTAGGGTAGAGCAGAGTCACAAAAGGATGAAGAGAACACGTTTACTATTGAAAATCAACCTGAATCATCCGCCATAAATCCGATACTATCCACTTCATGCCCTGTGACAAAGAGTAATGGCTTTGATCCTCGACTCCGGCTCAAATTTGCCTTAATGGAGTTGAAGCGAATAACATTTAATCGCCTTCGGTATTTGTCTCGGACTCCATTCTCATCTTATCTTTTAATTTTCTATTAAAATAAACCCAACTTAAAATAGCAATGTCCCCTAGATTCCAAATTGAGCTTTTTCTATTAAAAAAAAATTGATTCGGTGTAGTGCAATGCCGCCACAAAAATAAATCCTAAGAATTTACAAAAATAACTTGATTAAACAAACATCGTCAATATGCGCTAAATCATATATAAATAAATATATATATATATATATGTGTCGCAATTCAAGGATCTGGCTTCTCAAAGAACTATATATATATAACTCACTCCACGAACAAACTTAGTTCTTTGAGAAGTTAGATCCTTGAATTGCCAACTCCAACTGGAATTAGGGGAATAAGTACTAAAAGGAACAAAGAAATATGAATAAACATGAAACTCGAAAAAAAAAAGACGGGAAAAACAAATAACAGAGAGAAGGGAAAAAAAAGAAGAAGAGAGAAATGGAAGTCACAAGCCAGTATTTTGTAGTACATCCCCAAGCTCCACAGGCTCACTCCCAAGCCATCATATCTCATGGCCATCCTACCAAGAAAACATTAAACCAAAAAGAGAACACGAATAGGTTTTAAGTACTCCAAAAGAAAAGGGAAAAAGTTTCACTCACTAGATAGGGTATCTGAAACAAGGTTAGACCGTTGTCATGTACAAGGTTCTCTACGGTTGCTCTTGTTGATTCTTACAAGAAGCTCCAATGGTGCTTTTTACATGGTGGCAAGACCACTAATTTTGCCATCAACAGCCTCTCCCTTTCCCCCCGACTCCCATCCACTCATAATATGTAAATGTTAATACCCAAGTTAGGAGCATCTGCTTATCATAAGCAACATTCCAGTCATTACAAGATCCTTCAAAACCTTTCGTACCTCATCAACTCCCGTTTGCTAACCATTGATTATTGGGCATGAAATTCCACAGAATACTGATTAGACACTGCCAAACCTAAAAGATCAGCATCAGCACTTGCTTTTTCTCCCTATCATCAACCCCTGAAAGATCCTTCCCCTTTTCCTTGCTCCCCATCACCTAGATATAGTCTTTTCATATGTAATTGCACCTTCATTTCATACAAAATAGCCCCTCATTTATTGGTGTTCCCCTTTCTATCTCAACTTCTCCACACTCATCTCTCATTTAAATGGACATGCAGCACAAAAGTCAAATTCAAGCAAACTGTTACCGTAATCCAACTATTTTCAATTACAATGTGCAGACATAAATTACAATAGCCTGTTACTGTCTCCGAAGAAAAGGCCTAAAACCCAGGGAATGTGCAAGAGTAGCAAGAAATATAGGGCAACAGTATTAGAAACAAAAGTTTAACATAGCATGCAATGGAACTTGGACATCTAAAATGACTCTAGGCAGAAATTATTCCATTGACTTTAAAAAAATCAAATCACCAAAAGAACTGTCATTTTCAAAGATATGTCTGTATGAAAGGCATTAGAAGAATCATGCAGAACTTGGACAATTAAAGAAAATATTACCTGTTGAAATCCAAATACTTGCACTCCTCATTACTTCAAAGTGAGTCAGGCAATCTGCTAAATTGAACACCGTGCAACTTCAAAAAATGCATCCAATCAACCTCTTGTTTCACTTGACCACAGAAGTAGCTTCAATAATCAAAGATAACACCTTCGGAAGGAAGAAAGAAGGAAAAGACAGAAGGAAAAGAAAAAGAAAAAAAGAAAAAGGAGAAAGATGGCTAGAGTAAGGATGAAGTTTTGTTATACATTTGCACAAGTTAAAATAAGTAGTGTCAAAGGTATTGAATCCACTTCATTTATCAACAGGCCTTAAATGATTCTAAGTAGAAAGCCCAACGCACATCCCATTGCAATGACTGCACACCTTCCATTCTATAAGAAAACTATTAACACTGCCAAAACTGATTTCAAGTAGCTCCATTGGAAACACCAGTACAATCTGCATGAATTTGGGATATGACTGACCCAAGACATAAATAAACATGGACCTATAATCATGCTACCACATATCCCAGAAGCTGTCACGTTAAACAAGGATGAAAGCATTGACAAAGTAAACAGAAAAAAAAAGGGCAAGGATGACTTAAATAATACGGGTGATATATAGAAAAACCAACATAACCTTTATTACTTTCTAACATTGCATATGATCGCAACCAAGCATTTAAACTTCACATACATAAAATTGATTATATACACATCCCTCTATATGTGACATCGAACCGTTTTCTGGTAGAAATGTATATACACATCCCTCTATATGTGACATCGAACCGTTTTCTGGTAGAAATGTATGGTTTCAAGTATGAATTCATATCCAAAGAAAAAGAATTTAAAAAGCACCTCAAACAATAATTCAGTAAAGACTGCCATCACAAAGTTCATGATTATAACAACAAAGGAATGGTGCAACATACATCCAGCAGTTTTGGAAGCTTGCTACAAAGACTGAATTGATGCAGATAACAGCAGAACACCTCTTGAAACATTTAACCCATATCTATTTCATGACATTCCTTAGACTAGTTCCAATCTGCTACAAGTAGACCTGCAAAGTTTTAAGGAAAAGAAAAAGGGAAAAAAAAATTGCCGTTCATGCTCATGAGAAGCAAAGAACTGACAGAAAAATCCATGCACCAAAGAAACATTGAGAGATCTTAAGTTCATGTCAGATAGTGCACAACTTTAAATTCATGGATCTCAATGAACTTCTAAGAGTAGAATGAGATTCTCAAATTCAGGCTGCTAGGGCCACAACTCTGATCCGCCAGATGTGAAACAATAATCTCTTTTTCATCTTTAGTTGAGAAACTTCATTTAACTCCTTGCTCATGCCAATGCTGCCAAGCTTATTCATCTGAGCTGACTGTTTGAGATTCATTCTCTTCTTCCAATCCTGCAAAAGTAGAAAGATACAAAACAAGTGAATGCTGAATGAAAGAACAACAGATGAGATGTTTTCTTCCCACATAAGTTGTTATGTCCAATCAATTAAAGCTCTGGATATTCAGTTTTTATTAATGAAACTAATTTAAACACTTGACATCTGAGACAGATTTGTTCCTGATACTTTGGTTATTAACCACATCAATATTTTCCATTGGTCCCCTCAAATCATAACCCTTAAGTTTTGAAGTACATACTTCCTCCTTGCCAGTAT
Organism: Erythroxylum orinocense; assembly: GCA_025531955.1. Taxonomy (NCBI): domain Eukaryota; kingdom Viridiplantae; phylum Streptophyta; class Magnoliopsida; order Malpighiales; family Erythroxylaceae; genus Erythroxylum; species Erythroxylum orinocense. Next base: position 30,159,813 of record JANZLX010000211.1, read on the forward strand.
CAGTTGAATATTTAACAAAAGTACCTTGTTCTTTGAAGGCATCTTTAGCCTTGCCATATCTGCGGTCAGAATGCATCAACTGCTCATCATTTTTTACAACTTTCTCGTCCTTTAGGTGATATGTTCGCTCCACAGATTTTGATCTAGATTTTCTTCTCCTTTTATATTTACTATCCACTATATCTCTTGAAGATCTGCATTGCTTATCCTCAGTTGACACTGATCGTCGCCTGCTACTATGTTTTGACCTTTCACTAATAGTCTCATCTTTCCTATTATCAGAGCTGTGCTTGCTCCCAGGAGATACAGATCTGGAGAGCCTCCTGTGCTTTGATTTCCTGTCCTCTCCACTCCTTCGGGATGACCTACCTTCTCCATGATGCTTACTGTCAATAGATAAAGACCTGGACCTTCTCCTATCTCGATGTTTAGACTTTCTGTCTCGGCCTCCATCTCCTTTCTCCCTCGAATGTTGTCTTCTTTCCACAGATTTTGATCTGGACCTCTTTCTATCACAATGTTTAACTCTTTCACCCTTGGCTTTTGCAACTTTCTCATGTGACTGTTGTTTAACTTCCACAGCTTTTGCCCTGGACCGCCTCCTATGGCTTGGTTCATCTTCATCCAAATTCAGGGAATCCATGCTTCTTTGATATTTTCTCTCCTTAGATAATGACCTGGATCGCCCTCTCTCATGTTGCTTTGACTTTTCATTCTCAGTTTCATTTAAGTGCTCCACTGATTTGGACCTAGAGAGTTTCTTATCACTACCATTTTGAGGTGATGACTTACTTTCACTATGACGCCTAGGTGATCTTGAAGATCCATGCAATGATTTCCCTGACCTATGTGGTGAACTTTCTTTCCGAGGTTTTGGTGAGCTTGAATCAGGCCTACGGTATTTTCTCAATCGAGGGCTGACACTCCTACTTCTCCTTGAAAGAGATGAATTGTGATCAGGTGACCTATCCCGTCTTCTAGATCTATTACTATCACCCCTAATATCTCTATATGACCGCCGTTCACTCTCATATCTTGAATGATGATGATACCTAACTGGTGACCTAGACCTACGATCTATACGGCGGCGAGATGGAGGTGAGTAAGAACGAGACCTTCGCCTGTGTCGATAGCTAACTGGTGACCTTGACTTGGACCTTGACTTGGCTCGAGATATTGATGGAGACCTTCAATCAAAGTTCAATACATTAGTAGATTACAAAAATGCGCAAAGGATGTATGCCTAATTTGTTGCATTTACTTTACTTCCATAATTATAATGAAGATGCAAGTAAGTATAATACAATAACAATAACCATATGCTTGCAAGTTTTTGTGGGTTTATAAAAAACATAAATGGAAATATTGGTGTCATAATATTGAATTAAATATGGACAAATTCATTAAAGCAGCAAGGTTCTAAATAATAGGTTATCTACCATCTCAGATCTCATGCCTATGAACATGAAACACCAAATTAATGTTGTGATAAGATCTCTTCACGCCCCAAACACAACTTGTCACTTATTCTGAATTTCGTGGACCAAAAGCATTCCACTTGAATTTTTGCAGAGAACAAAAATTCTAAAGAAAAGGTTTCCAACAAATTGAAAAAGCAATTGCACAAACGCATACATAACAGGAATAGCTTTTCTTCCCAAGACCCATATCAAAAATTCAGCATAAGATCATTGTTTTCCTTTTCCACACACAAGACAGACTAGTAATCACAACTTCAGCAAAATCAGTACTTCTTATGGCAAGACAGGAGACCATCGAAATATACCTTGATTTTTCTTTCTTTTCGACCTCATCTACAACAAACCCGTCAGCTTTTAACTTCTGACTTATTTCTGCAGCTCTAGCAGCTGCTAACTCAGTTGCAGACTTCATGGAAGCAGCTCGGTTAGCAGCTTGCTGTTGATTCATAGTTTGTTGCATAAGCAAAGCCTGTTGAAACTGCATCTGCTGCATCGCAACAGCTTGTTGCATTAATGGCAGAGAAGATGAAGCCAATGAAGCAGTTGAAAGTGGCTTCTGAGGAAGTGATTTAGCCATTTCAACATTTAGTGGTCGACCCCCAACATCCATATTGTTCAATGCTAAAGCAGCAGTTGCTTCTTCAGGTTTTGAGTATTCTATGTACGCAAAATGCTTTGAATCAGTGATTGTACATCCAACAACTGTGCCACAAAAGCTGAACAATTGTTTCAGCTGCTCTGCAGTCAGAAGTGGGCTAAGATTGCTCACTTGGAGTGTCTTTTTCAGTTGATCTTCCCTTCCAGCTTTGTCAGGTGAGCCTAGAAAAAGGGAAAACAAGTACAGAAACCATGAAAAAAGTACAGCATGCTCAAAAATGTTATACTAAAAGTAACAGCATCAGTAGATGAAGAGTAGCAGCCGCATGAACAAGCTAACTATTTAAACAAGAGCAAATACCAGTAGAATCTTTTGCAGACTGAGCTTGTGCCTGTAATTGAGCAGCATGAGCTTGAAGCGCTTGAGCAGCAACAATAGCCTGAGCAGCAGCCATTGCAGCTGCAGAAGGTGCCATAGGCATCTGACTAAGATTCCCCATCGAGGTTAGTGCACTCAATGCGGTCATCAGCAAATTGTGTGGTGGATGATTGAGCTTGCAATCAGTTTTTGCACACCGACCATTAAGGTAATCTCTACAAACTTCCCCAAGAGATGCCCCGATTCCAGGCAAAATAACTCCGCCTGAAGCACCAGGAACACTTCCCGGAGTCAGTCCTAGTAACCCCGGGAATGCCCCAGAAACAGAGCCAGAATAATTGGGCATGTTGGGCATAGTCTGATTGACTAGATTAGGAAATGTTGATACAGGAGCCATACCCAGAACTCCACTCGTGGTAGTACCTGAGAGAACATCCGACAGTAAATATTATGTGATCAAAACCAACATGTACCCAAAGTTCTCCAGAAACAGATAAAAAAATATACTAGGTGGCCGGTGGAACAATCATTCACATTTCCCGTACAATCTAAAGACTATAAAAATAATTCATATCCAACTTGGAACTCTTAAACTATTAAATGCTTACCCAGAAAACAAATACCACATAAGATGTTACAATTTACACCAGAGAACACTCACCTTGACTGAAGAACACAGGGAATGGACTCCCCATTATGGGTTTTCCATTACACTCAATACTCAACATATAATTACCCCTCTTGGGAACAACATAGTTAACAGTATAAGTCCCATCCCCCATATCCTTCACAATCCCGTCTTGCTCCGTTCCACCGACACCCACTCCCGGCGCCACCTTAACCTTAATCACAGCTCCACCATGCGGAACCTTTCTTCCGTCGGCGTCTTTCGTCACCACCACAAACGTTGATGCCGCGCAGGCAGTCCCGCCGGCAATGCCTGCTCCAGCCGCTGTGCACCTTGCGGGGTCCACAGGGCCCACAGGTTTGTTTTCCAAATCATCATCGTCGACCTCCTCTCCCTCCGACTCGGAATCTAAAGGCTTTTCGGGATTGTTCGTCGCCAACGATTTGAAAGTCGCCTCGAATGCTGCTTTTGCGGCGGCTGCTTTCTCGGCTTCGCTCTTAATCTTCGCTTCCTCTGCTTGCTTCATCCATATCGGCTTTGCGCCGCCAGTACTGGTTCCGCCGCCGTTAGTGCCGTTGTTATTGTTGCGATCAGCCATAGGGCGAAACTCAATATTTTTCAGAAAGAAAACCGTAGAAATCTTGAGACTAACGAAGATTAATGAAGCTCAAACTAGCTAAAGGATTCAACCGGTCAAAGTTTCTTCATCACATTCATAATGACGATCGGATTGAAACAGGCCGATGCGGAATCGCCAAATGGTAACCAACTGAAACCCTAGCTGAATAACAACGCGTCCTGTTTGGCTACGGAGAAAAGCCGGGCTTTCGAGGGAATGGAATAAAAAGTTCACAGTTGACAAAATTACCCCTGAGTAAACGGAGTGGAGGACTCGACAGTCTTTTTTTTTTTTTTTTTAATACAAAGAAATAAAAGCAAAACATAAACAGGAGGCCTTAGGGTTAAAACCCCACACATATCCTCAAAGAGGATAGCAAGATATCCCGAAGGAGGATACTGCAAACTAGTAAATCCGAAGCCAAAAGACCCTACACTAGAAGCCAACCAATTAGCGCAACGATTTCTTTCATGAAAGACATGGCGGAGACGAACTATCCAGGATTTAGCTAATAGAACATGAATAGCCTTTACCAAGGAAGTAGTATAGGAAAACCTCGACCCTGAAGAGGAAAGAATGTTAATGACTACCAAGGAATCAACTTTTAGCTCAACCCGTCGATAACCCATGTTCCAAGCTAGATTCAACCTCGAATAAACACCCTATAACTCAGCATCCAGGGGCGAGCAAAAGCTAATATGATGGACAAACCCTCCCAACCAAACACCAGAACTATCGCGAAGGAGACCACCGGCAGAAGCATTCTGACTTGACATTGGCTTCGCCCCATCTGTGTTTAACCGGACCCATCCCTCACTCGGTTTGGCTCAACCAATATGCCTAATGCTACTAGGGCCATGACCAACAACAGCTCAAGAAGTAACCGTATCTGCTTTCACAACCCAAGTCGCATAATCTAGAACAATAGTTTTGCTAGCGACCGGCCAAGAGAAATTATCCTCAAATAAAATTTTATTTCGCCAAAGTCACAGGAACCAGCAAGAAATCCCAAATATAATTGACCACCTTAAACCACTAACTTCTACGTGATTGTAAAGATTCAAGATCAACCACGTCGAAGTGTTAGGACTAAAGAAATCCGCAAGGGCCAATTCTGTTGGTCCCTGAATTTTTTTCTTGATGAATAAGTATGATTTAAATTAATTTTGAGTTCTTGATAGATTAATTATTTTTGAAATGATTAATTATGTCAATGTGAGTAAAACTATATGATATGGGTTAGTTAAATTAAAGTGTTAAGAGTGTATAGCATAAAGGGCATTTTAGGCAAGTCACTTAAGGATGAAAGAACATAAGCTTATAAGGAGGGGTAAATTGGACATTTGAGATTCATTAAGGATATAAAAGGGAGAAGACAAGGTTGTCTTGCATTGAAGAAGAAGGGAAAACGAAATTGAAGAGAAAAGAGAGAGAATGTAACATCCCACTCCCGATGGGAAGAGTATAATGGTAATTTGGAAAGAGCTAAGGGTGTTTATTGTTCTGAAATGTTCATGCGTGTCTTTACACGTGAATAGTGAAATTTTCCACATAAAAATGACTGTACATGCATTCATGACATTTCTCAGTATTTGTGCCTAAATGAAATTTTATTTTGAAAAATGTGGTTTGTGGGCTTGAAAATTTAATTGGAATGGAATGTTATGTGTTTTATTATTTTAGGGAAAATTTAGAAATTTTTCTGGAATTTTTTTAAAAAAATTTCCTGACCGAAAAAATCGTCACGCGGTGGACATATTGGTTTTCGATACTGGCAATTTCTACCCAATGGCACTGGATCTTGAAGTAAATAATTTTGGGATTGTAATTAGAGCCCTTGGATGGAATAATTAGAGCCATTGGATGAATTAATGGTTTCTTATTAAATATTATTAAATACTTTTTGTCTTTTTCTTTCTTTACATGACAAATGGCCTCACTATTAATTGTTCTTGTCTTTTCCCTCCCCTCATTCACGAAACTTCTTTGGTCCAAAGGTGTAAGTGAGTTTTTTTTATGGCTTTTCTCTCATCTTCACCTTCGTAGCCTCCCTCTTTTCTTTTTCGTTGGCTTTCTTCTCCTTGCTACTTGCCACTCATCTCCACCTATACAAAAGCTTTCGTCTTCTACTTGCTTCCTTTTCCTTTGTTCAAAAACAAAGAAGGGGCAAACCTAAGCTCAAGTTGATGGTGATGTCGTGTATGGTGAGGAGGAAGTAGAGAAATTGGAGTAGTGAGA
>JANZLX010000211.1:30196592-30210886 GCA_025531955.1 Erythroxylum orinocense
CATACATTTTTCACAATTTAGAATTGGAACAAAATTGTTTTTACGTGAACTTCACAACTTTCAAAATTCCATCTCCAAATCATTTGCATTATTATCATCTTATAAGAAAATAAAATATGATGAAAAATGTGAGTACTGAGAAGTAAAGTGAAGATTTTAAAGTTGTTTCTTCTTATAAAATATTAATATTTTATTATATTTAACCATAAATATTCAAGGAAAATAGAAAAAAATAGAGTTAATAAAAAAGGGTAAAATATGGGTATCCATGGTTCGGGTTTTACTCTACCAATATCCATATCTATTTTTAATGACTCAACCCATATCCATATCCATATCCATCGGTTTTTACGATTTACCACCCATATCCAAATTCATTGGATCGGGTAGTGCGGATATAGATCGGGTTGAAAACCCATTGCTATCCCTATTCGTAATTGTCGTTGAATATATAATTAAAATTATAAAATTTTTATATAATTAATTAATTAACAATTTAATTTAAGTAAAATTTACAAAATTTAACTATTATCATTGTTGGGTTTTATCTCTATAAAATCAGGTACGAGTTACATGCCCATCAAATGTTCAACTTATGCATTATACTCGGTGTTTTGAATGTGTTGAATACAGCTGCGTTTTTATTTTTTGTTGATAAAGCTTCTGACTTGTTCTGAGTATCACATGTCTTCACTTAGGCACATTCTTCTCATGTGAGTGTCACATGTCTTCACTTAGGCACATTCTTCTCACGTGAGTGTCACATGTCTTCACTAGGCACAGCCTTACTCTTCTGTTCCTAGTCCGAAAGCCTCTCCTTATTTCTTCTTCGATGTTCATATACTTATCCTCTACACACTATATTGAATCTTCTGATTAGTGTGTCTTTGTTGAAGATTAATGAAGAATCGGTGAATATCACCGTAATCATTCATAAGTCATTTTTAAAATTAAAATAAATTATTATTCTTCAGCGAATTTAACTTTTAATTTAAATTATTTAAAGCAGGACCTCATTTTAAATTTCAGCATTTTGAGCTGATAAGAATTATTAAATCAAAATCCAAGTAATAGAATTTTAAATTGAGACCAACCTGAGAACTAACTCGAAACTATTTCAAAGGGCTCAAACCGGCCTATAAGGAGATCGAACCAAACCTGAACTAATTCCATTCTGCCCTAACTAGATTCATTGTCAACTCTAAAATTATTCTATCGGCAGTGAATTGTCTGCCATGTTAAGCTAAGGTGACGCAGAAGGAAGAAGCTTTGGCACAGAACATCAGTCAACTGATTACTATGATGCGAGAATAGAATAGTAATCGTATATTCAGTCTACTCAAATAATCATCTGTACTGTGGTTGGGAAAAAGTTTCACAAAATTTTGCACTTAAAATTCTACACACGAACATTAAAGTGTGGAGCTTCAGGAAAAGTGAAGCATTTCCAACTTATAGAATGCTTCTCGTTTTGGATAGGAATAAGCATCAAGTGTCAGTTAGTATTGTCAAGTATTGAATGAAGACATTTTATAAATCATCATCTGAATGGACAAACATCCCAGAACCCATAATTCCTTGCATCGTGTCACATAGACTAAGCAGGAGCAAGCAGGTTTGGCCAAACCACACGCAACCTGCGCCATATTTAACAGAAAGGAAATACCGTTTCAGAGGACCCTTGCTAAAACAGTTTGTGTAAGCTGGAGAACAACATAAGATTCAAGCATGAAAGGAAATCTTAAAATAGCGAGCAGTAGGGAACCATTAATAGCAGCCATTTCCAGCCAGAAGCCCAAGAAGCCAAAAAAAATCGAGGAATCAGTCAAATAGGATATTCATTTTAGTCAATATTAATATATCCAAAAGACGGAGCCCAACAGTGAGATCACAAAAAAAAACTCAAAAGTATATCAGCCAGGAGGTGATATTCAAATATTGTTCTAAACCTCTTCTAGACAGGCTTGATCTCCAGTTCATCCATATTTTTCACCAGCAGCAACTAATTTTTTATTGTCTATTTCACATGCAAGGAAGCAAAATCTCCACGGCACATTGTATTCACTATACTATTGACATGATAATTGATAGAAATGACACCAACAAGTTAAACATGAGTAATTTCCAGAAAAAAACTTTATCATGAGTCTCCAGTTAAGATTGCATTCAAATGCATGAAGTAAACGCTAATAGCCTAACTTTGTCTTATTCTCTAAAGAGAAAATAAAGCCACCTAAATTCTCATCAGAGTATACACAGCATAAGGAAAAGAACTGGAGATCAAATTCCGTCATTTTGATATTCATACTTAAAAGAAGTGAAGCCACTTCTCAAGGAGTAATTAATATCAGCGAGCATGCAATTATTTTTGTAAATGAAACCTAGACATTACCTCCAACACAAGTCTGAGCTGTTGTACAAGTAGCTTCAAAGATAACAGTGGCGAAGCAAACAATTAAGCTAAAGCTTTTATGAACAACCCAATGCTTGGAAACTGCCATGGATAGCAGACAGACAGGATCTTCTACCTAGTTCCCAAGAAAATCTCCCTTAGAAAGCCTATCTGATTGCAACAGAAGCTGAAGCTGCTGTTGCCTCTGCAATTAAAGAAACTGGTTGGCGAGCCTGAAGGCAGGCACCTATGTCAAAGGGGTGCAGTTCAGATCCATCAAAGATCAGGTTGAGACCAGGAAGAACTACTTCTCTACTGTCATTTTCATCGGGATCAACTTTGGCAGTATTGATCACAGATACTTCTTCAATGGGCCTTGTAGCAGCTTCATATACTGGAGCTACAGCATATGACCTGCCATATTAATACATTCATGGTCATTAAGGCTCTTAACAAAATGAATTCTAAAGCATTAAACATACTAGAACAAGAACAAATCTCTTGATTCTCAATTTCAACAGAAGTCCCAACAGAATAAACTTGCTTCTTAAACAGAGCAATCCCAAGTGTTCATCTGTATAGATTTACGCCAATAAACTTTCAAGTTTGTAACTGATAATTGATTTTTTTTTCTTTTCTCTTCTCCTTTTGGCAGCTTTTACAGCTATGCCAAACTTTTATGCTCAGTTTAAGAATTTATAACATGAGGACGCTTGTGTACAATAAGGAGAAAATTGCCAATAATTAGGACACAACAATCAGCATAAAGGAAGCGGACTAATGGAAACGTTAAGACTTATAGAGACAGACCTAAGAGTGCTACCATCAAAACTCAGAACTTCAGTCCGACATCGTTGTCGATTAGCAAGTTTTAGTCTCTGATGCTCACTCATGGCTCCAGATATGGGCGAAGAAGGATCAACAAGGGGATTCCATCTTCCACTAGCATAGTTCACGAGTAGTCGAGACGAATTCTTTGATTGCTCTTTCTGGTAAAGAAGTCTAGCAGCTGGACCTGTTGCTTGATACTCCAAACAGATATCACGTAATCTTTTTCTTAATCCTTGCATTGCATCATGATAAGCATCCAGTGAATCTGACTGAAGTAACCCTGATGCAATGACCCTTTTACATATATTCTTGCATAATTTTGGACTGAAAAGAGGCAACCCGAATTCTATACTCAATGGTACCCATTCATACTGCTGATCATCTGATGCAAAAAGTTCAGATTCCCTTTCAATAAAAAGTTTCAACATCCGAATATAACCTGTCGTTGGCAGCTCTATCTTTGATGTCAGATTGGTTAACAAAGAATTCAATTTCAAACTTTCTGCTTCACTTAAGCCCAATTCATTTCCTATGCAAAAAATGGAACCATCAGCATTCTTGATAGGCAATGGTACATCCACAGTAGTGCATTTTCCAGATTTATCAAGATCATACCTACTGAGGGGCTGCACAAGTATAGCTGAATATTTAAGAAGTGAATTCAAACAATGTAAAAGTACACTACCCTTAACCAAAGTCCCTTCAAATTTACCCCCTAACCCTCCAATGGTGGAGCCATCCCAAGACCATATAAGAGCTTTCTCACAGCCAAAAAGTGGCGCTGGAAGCAACCGTAAACATTGGCCTTTCATCAGCACAACTGACAATGGGCCACTAGCAACAGTTGAATATAACACCAATTTCATCCATGGTGTCAACGACGAATGAGAGGGAGGACCAAAGTGGATTGGACCTTTAGGTCCAGGAATAACCGCTGAATGAGGAAGTGGGATTATGGATATAACAATATCATAATCACGAAGAAACAATCGATCCAAAGTTGCTGGTGCTAAAGCAGCCAAGCTTTCACAGCGAAGTATATCCACACTGTACTTCCTTTCCCTTCTTAAAGTTTCCTTCACAACATCAGATCCTTCAATTGGAATAAGCTTCTCATTTTCATTCACATTTTTGTCCAACTTACACATCTGATTCACATAATTACTTTCATCAGATAAAGGAAATCCTGGGTTATTATGCAGGCTCCCTTCAGAGACATGATCAGTGAAAACAGGATCATTTTCAAAACTTGTTGCTCTTGTGGAGTCCTCTGTTTGGACTTCAGATCTATTGCAGTCAAAGTTATCTAACTTTCCACTCATAGTTATCTTGGCTGCAGCCTCGTCAACATTTGAAGATAATTTGACAATCTTATGAAAAGCTTCATCATCTTCCAAATCCAATGCAACTCCACCAGATAACAAACATTCCAGCACACAACGTAGGCTAAAAGCATGATTTGCAAATTCCTGCAATTCACCCTCATATTTTGCACCCTCTAATGAACCCAGATCCTTGCAAAGATCTGCAATACTAGCATGACCCAATTTCCCTGCTTCGTATAATGTTACAGCATGAGACTTCAGTCCTGCAAACAAAAGAAGCAACAGAATCAGAAACAGAAGAAAACATACGTTCTAAGGGAATGTGGATAAATAGGCATATCGAACTCTTTCAAACCCAGTAGCAAATCCTCTCAAGTTTGCATTCAGAAACTTTCAATTCCCGGGTATGATGCTGGCAAGTCAGTGATTAATGTCTCAGAAAGACACCTAGTCATCAACCAGTCAGCATGTGAAGCCATTGCTTGGAATTCTCTCGTTCAATTTTTTTCCAAATTTAGTGACTCTGGAATTTTCAGATTCCTGACTACATGATAGGCATGTCTATTTTACTCTTCATTGAAGGGTAAAGAAGAAAGACCTGGTGAAACAGATCCCATCATAAGATAGGATGTTATAGTAGCATCAACAACAAAAGCAACACGAGTATGGCTGGTTCGTGGTACATGGTCTTCCATCCCAAAAACATCTTCATGCTGACCAACGATGCCATCAGTGGACATGTGCACAGAGCTTATACTGGCACGAGCATCTTCATCATCACTGAGAATATTTTTTGGAGAACCAGGTATTCCTGAGTCTTGGAGAACAGATCCAGGATCAATCAATTTCACAGCCCATCCCAGTCGACAAGCAAAAGATGAAGCAGATTGCAGCTGTGAAAGGTCAGCCTGTAAGGTTGTTGAAAGTTCAGCGACAGTAGAGTTTTCGCTTGAAACCACAAAAACTGCATACAGTAACCTGGATAATGGGATTAATTTGCATCAGATCATAATCTCATTGCTAGTGAATCTAACAAAATGAACAGGGGACATCTATCTATGACAATAGTTGCCTTACTCCTCAATAGGATCTTCATAAGATTGTTCCCTATTAGAAACAAATCCTTCAAGCCTAGAAACTGCAACATCAAGAATATGATTAGTGCAATCCAGAAATGAAAGTAGACTAGTGGAATGATATTGGATAACACTTAATCATTTTCACATCCTTATTATTGAAACAGCCATTTTATGCCTAAATCAAGGAAAAAATTGAACTGATATTTATAAGATTAATGCAATTTACAAGTCCAGTACGGTCAAAACATTAAGTTTAAAAACTTTCAGTACATGAATTGCAATGCGAGTATACAGAAGGAAATAACCTTTAAAACGATCATCAGGATAGACAGGGACATCAAAGTATACCAATCCTCGTCGATATAAACCCCTTATAATATCAGGATCGAACAGAATATATGAATTAGCTTCTTCCTTGCAGATTTTATCTATTGTTGCCATCTCTTCTTCAGAGAGTTTCTGAAACAGAATAACAAGGATTTAGATCCAAGTGCACAAAAGTTAATCTCTAAGCATCTGGATATACATTTATTTGGTTTAATTGATTTGTGCATAAAGCAATAGCGGCTTTGTGACTAAAGTATGTATTCTTGAAAAAAAAAAAAAAGAGTAGGAAATTGGACCTTAAATTCCTCAAGTGTAAAGTTGACAAGACAAACTCCCCACCATGAGTCAATTGCAAAGTCAACAGGTTCCGTAGGCAAAAGTTCTTTAGCAATTGACTTGTTCAGCTTCCACATAATTTTCTGAATAGCTCCAGATGTGTAAATGATGGGTAAGATAACATCGTTTACTTAATATCAGAATATAATATGCAAATAGCACTGAAGAGAAAAGGACTTGCAATTTTATGTTCAAGAAGGTCACATAAAACTATTAGAAATTTTGCATTAAAATTTCATGAACTCGAGATATAATTTAATAACATAAGGTAATGTCCGATGAACAACTTTTCTACTTATAAAATGATAGTTATTAAGTAGAAGGAAAAACATTAACTCAAACAAGCTAATGAAACAAATATCATGTACATAAGCAAGAAGGACTGAGGAAAGTAAATGGTTATCTTCCGTATGTTTTTCGATGAATTGATTCCTCTTTTCTTTTGCGGTGGAGTGGTAATCACAGGCAAGGACGGATGTACATTGTGGGCAAGTGGGGGCTTTCAAAAAAATTCATATAAAAATATTATTATTTTAAGTTTTTTTACAAAATAAAATAAAAAAATTTTATCCCCATTAAAATTTTGCCCCCATCAAAAATAAAATTTTTCCCCCACTCAAACAAAATTTCTGGATCCGTCCCTGATTACAGGATATTGGTTTTGAGGTAAGCAACAGGGCTCAATTTCAGAGCTGCATAATTAACTGAATAACATGCTGGGGAGTTTATGTGGAATCCCAGATAGTAAAACACAAGCATGAATTCTGAAAAATATACATGAGTTACATGTTTAAATGCCAAGATTTTGGAACTCGTAATCAGGTCAGTCCGGTACCTTAGATCTGCACTTGTTCATAATGTCAATAAATTCATTTCTACCAATTCCAGTAAGACGCAAGGCATCAGCAGCACTAAAATTTGGGATGCTGTCGTAAGGTTGCTCTGCAAGATTCAGAAATTACATGAGAATGACTAAGGAATTGACATATTGTGCACAAATAAATTTACTGCCATGCTAGATGAGTAGACAATACGAATTGCAGGCTTCAGCAACCATTTCAGATTTTGTTAAAGAAGTAACATATTACCGTTTCTCATGACCTCGAAAAGCATATCACAGTAATATCTGAAAGGAGATATCCTCATCACACGGCAAACATATTCTGCAAGGTGATATGGAAATAACTGCAAAAATAAAGTCAGAAAGTTAAATAAGCAGTATGCAGATACCCTCATAGAAGGTAAAAGCTAATAAATTTCCTCAATAAGATGACAATTAGATCAACTATCTCATAAGCTCTATTCCACAAAGTATAGTAACAAATTTAACAAAACAATTAAAGTACAAATAGAGATAGGTTATAATTCAGCCAACCATAGAAGCAAATAAGAAGTGAAAAAAGGTGGTCAAACAATATGACAGAATGTGTTAGAACATCATACCAACATAATATCTAGCAGTCTTTCTCCTCAAGAACCTGTAGAGCTCTTTCTCAGGCTGGTATTTTATGGCATTGTTTGCTACTAGTATTGCTTAAAAAGAAAAACAAAAACAAAAATTTACCCATCCAATGGATGGATAGAAAATCTTCTTCCTTGAAACCAATTAATTTCTGATTTACCTCCAAAGCAAGTATGAAGGTGATGCTTTTTTAAGTAACAACACACAAGTATGATCTTTTCTTGCATGCATTGCACCCACATCGGTGGACAATGCTGTGTATATTTTATGAGTGTATTATTTGAACTGACCATAAATAACTCACCGCTAGATTTCTGCGCAGGTAACGCATCATATCTTCATAGTATTCGCTTTCTTTGCAGACTTTGCGGGCAAAACATTTATTCCATTGCAACCTTTTCTTAATGCAATGTTCAATTATCCTGGAAGAAGTCAACTTTTAATCAAAAGATGTATTAAGAAGGAATGAATAGAAAATTGAAACCATTGTTTTCTTTTGCCTTATAGTAATAGAATATGCATCAAATTAGAGATCCAACCAAAAGCCTCTCTCTCTCTCTCTCTCTCTCTCTTCCACACACATACAAACAACTATGCACATATATGAAGATGTTAAGGATGTGATACTTGATAGAGTAAATCATGGGATATAGCAGTTGTCCCATGATTATCCCATGATTTCCTCACAGATACCATTTTCTATTATAATTGTAACACCTAATTATATATATATATATATGATCAGCCTAACATAGTGAGGTTTGGGCTTTTCCCAAAATATTACTTGTTAACTTCATTAACATGGTATCAGAACCCATGAAGAACTTGACGTATTGTTTGACCCAGAAGAGGGCCCGTCATTTAAGCAACTGGAGAAGGATTTGAAGTTTGTATGGAGCAAGTGGCCCAGCAATAATGTTTGCACAAGGAGGGGGCCTATTTGACCTTAATCAGAAGTTCAGCTCTAATGAGGATTGTTTACGTACCTCTCCAGATTGCTCAAGTAAAAAAGAGACTCACATGTAAGGGGGCGTATTGAGAATGCTCACACGTGAGTATCCCACATCGAAGAAAGAGGAGAAAGAAGACTATTTGACCTCAATCAGAAATTTAGCCCTAATGAGGATTGTTTACGTACCTCTCCAAATTGCTCAAGTTAAAAAGAGACCCACATGTGACGGGGAGTGTTGAGAATACCCACATGTGAGTATCCCACATCAAAGAAAGAGGAGAAAGAAAACTCACAGATGTAAGGTATTGATTATATAGAAACCTTCTCTGCAGTTACCTTTTCTCCAGTTGCCAAAATGTCTTCTGTTCATCTACTTATTTCCTTAGGTGCATCTTCCCATTGGCCTTTAATCTAACTTGATGTCAATAATGCCTTTCTTCATGGTGAGCTACAAGAAGAGGTTTTTATGAAGCAAACACCCCGGTTATGGATGTGATAACTTGATAGAATAAATCATGGGATATAGCAGTTATCCCATAATTTACTCACAGATACACTTTCCTATTATAACTGCAACTCCTAATTATATATATATATATGATCAGCCTAACATAGGTTTAGGCTTTTCCCAAAATATTACCAGTTCACTTCATTAATAGAAGGCAAATAGATAAATAAGTAGATACATATTTATATAGTATGTGTGCGCATGAGTGTTGTATGAGTGTGAGTGTGAATGTCAACACAGAAAGTTGGAATTCTTCTAAAGGTTATACTTTCTATTTCTTTTCAATGGAAGGGGAAATTCACAAATTTATGCCACTTCTACATTCTTAGGCCCCACCAAATCACATTTTAGAAATCATAACTGCTCCACATACGGAAATGTCAAGTTTACTACATCTATTGCAACTAAACCTCAATAACCTTAGCCAAATTTAGATACGGTCTAGATGTGTTTCCTTGATAAAGCACATTGCCTGCAATTTCTTATTCATCAAGTTCTGTCCCACAAGAAAGCACTTTTAGGCACGTGACACTATATACCTAGCACAGACCAGATGTCATCCTCTTTCATTGGAGTGTGGCATTAAAAATGTAGAATGCTAAAAGCTGGTAAAATCACCTTTTATAAAACCAACATTTTTATTTTTATTTTCTTTTAACTTCTTTCAAACAAATGATGGTTTTCAATGATGAAAACTTTGAACAAGAAAGTGGGTCCAGTAAATCTTGATTACAACAGTTTCAGACATGCACTAGTGTGTTAGTCCACCAGGCATTAATTATCACAAACTCTTCAAAATTGTACCATTACCTTTCAAGCCCCTAAGGACCAAGACCAAATGCAAATTAAGTCACCTAAAGAAACAAAGTATAACTGGTTTTTCAAATGCAGACAAGACAAAAATTTTGATTTCCTAGAGGAAGGCACCAGGGAGCAGATGCTCTACATAAGCAAGTTCACTAAATGAAGAAACCACTCTAACCTCCTGTGCCATTCCTCCTTAGAAGCCAGAGTTGCCTGAAGCCTTTTAGGGAGATTCTCCCATGGGCATTCCTCCCTTATTGCTTTTAAAATTAGTTGTTCTTCGATTGTCACCACACCGTGCTGCATGTTACCAAATTACTTCAATCCACTCCCTGTAGATCACAAGATTATGCACATAAGCAGCTGTCCAAATAAAATCAGTTTAAAACCAGCCACTTCAATCTGCTCCAAATATCAAACATAAGAATAAAGCTTAATAAAAGCACCATTCTACTGATAGAACCTCAACACAATCAAACATCTGCATCGAATCTACTGACACCAAGCCAAAAATCCCACGTAAATCACCAGTCAGTAATAACAAAACCACAGCATAAGCTGAATTACAAAGTAAAACATCAACACAGTAATGCCTCAAACGCACTAACATCACAAACCTATTACACTAACCAACCATCATAAGTAAACGTATCAGAAAGTCGAAGTGTAATCGAAATGAGCGACCGTTTAAAAGAGAGCCTAACACTGATCAGAATCAGAGCTAATAATATACTGGCAAAGCAGAAAGAAAATGTACCAAAAGGTACCTGAGAGCGTCGGAGAGGAGCGGATCGGGTAAGGGTCGAAAGCGGTGAAGAGATCTGAGAGTGAGGATTGAGAATTGGAACTTGTAAAATTAAAGCGCGCAACAATTTTATAATTGTTCACAGAGCATTAATTAATCGTGTGGAGTACGTGAGCAAATGACCTTTTACTTAACTTTGATCCTACTTATGTGAAATCTTTCAAAGGGCTTTTTTTTTTAGATGGGTCATACTCTTTATTTAACTTTGCCCGATGTTTTCTCCGCCTGTCTTAAAGAGTAGACGCCGTTTCTACCTTTAGACAAAACAGTACAATGGACTTGTAATTGTGCAAGCGTAAAATATTATCACAGCCTCCGACGCAACTGTCTAATATTTCCTCCGATTTATAATAAGTGCCATTTTAGAGAGATTTTAATTATTTAAAATAAGTATCGTTTGTGACTTTTTATGCATATTTATAATTTTACTTTCAAAATTACCCTTTAATTTCTCTCACATCTTAATTATACATATTATATTTTCAAGGCACTTTAACATGTAATTAATAAGGGTATATAAGATATTTCATTAACTTTATTAATAAATATGCATTATTCTAAAACGACACTTATTATGAATCAGAGGGAGTATTTTATATATTTATGATTTAACCCGAGTCAAAGCCGGCCCTAGATAAAGACAGGCTGGGCACTTACCTTGGGCTCAGCTTTATGAAGAATTAAATAGGTAATAAAAAGAGCCTCATTTTATTTTATTTTGTTATTTATGAGGGTCTTGATTTTTATAAAGAGCAAAAAAAGAGAATCTCTATTTTATCTCTTTCATTTTTTTATAAAAGCTCACTCTTAATTACTAAAAAAAAGAAAAAAGATAAAATAAGAACCTTTTTTATTTACCTAGGGCTTATAGTACGTCATAACCAACCCTGACCTGAACATGACGAAGATGATGACACAAGATCTAAGTTTATGTCATTTTAGAGGTAAATTTTGTCAAGAAGTATATTTGTAGACAACAGTTAACTATGGTCTGATTAGTTTATTCACTAACTCAGCATCGTTAATTTCTAAGTTTAACTTCTGAACGTCGCTGAGAAGAATGTGGAACAACTATTATCATTTGAGATATCTAACTGAGATTTACAAATTGGTTTAAGCTTTTTGAGTTTTCTGCAAAAAAAGATTAGAGTTTTGATTTTTATTGTGATTATTAGAGCTATTTGGTACTATGTGACTATCAGAACTATCTAGAACTAGATGGAAGGTGACTATAAATTCTTAATTGAGCATGAGTTCTTTTGTTTTATCTGAGGATTCTGTGCATAATTGATTATCTTTTAAATTATATTGATTGAACTTAATATATGACTTATACTTCACTATCTTCTAAATTATTAAAGTAAAAATAATTTAATAATTATAATTTGAAAGCAAAACTTTTGAGTTAATAAAATATAAAAAACAGAAATGATCAATTAAACTATTTTTTTTAAAGCCAATCATTTATACTTATTTTTATTAAGAGGCAACCTAATCTTTTTTTTTAAATGGAAGAATCTGCTATCGTTACCCTTTGAATGCACATTAAATAAATCTTCGAATTGACGCAATAATTTACAAATCACATCAACTAGATACTCTGTATTAGACATGTTCAATCGAGAAAACGTAAGTAAGAAGAATCGAACACAAGACCTCATACCCCTCCATTTATGGGACCTCTTACTAACCAAACTGATCACGGAGATATCTTTTTTCTGCTTTTTAACAACATTAATAAGCGAAAGGATCTTGAAGTAATTATTAAAATTCGCTCTATTGTAATAACAAAGTAACAATTTTAAATTATAAATGCATTTTAAAAAAATATAAAAATAAGATTGCATATATTATTAATCATATCCAAATTTTCGTAAAACAGAAAATTTTGTGCGTTAAATATATTAAAATTTTTAACAAGTTACCATAAATCTCGTTGATATATAAATTTTGTTAAAATGTTGGTAAATTTGTATAATATGTAATCTTATTTTTAATTCAAACAGAGACTATTTCGACATAGTCACGGACAACAGTGACTAAATTACAATCGGGGAAGAGTCTGGAACCTAGGGGCAGTAAAGGTGAATGATGAAAGCAGAAAAAAGCAGCAGTTGAAGACCGTTCATGTGATGTGATACCACCAACTTTCAACAAGAGATGGACCTTATCAGAAGAATTGAAAGCGACTTATTTGGCATGGACCACAAACGAATCTTCTCATTTGCTAATACACTTTTAAGAGGAAGAAGAGAGAAAGCAAACGCTTACTTAAACACATCAACCTTTCCTTACCTCACGAATATGTAGACAACTCTAGCCAGGAAGAAAATAGAAATTGATAAAAACATTCCAGAAGGCTAGGCTTCTCATTTTTTCCAGCACCATGTCAGCTTTCCTCCTAGAACGGCCTATCTCAAATGCACGAAGGTCCCGCAAACCACAAACACAACTTAGTGGTCAGTGATTCTCGAATAAAAGGGTCTAGTCCTTTTTTATGTCCACACGACGACCTTTTGGTACGGGTCATGACAATAATTTACTCTGACATGTAGAGATCGTATCACGTCATTACTATTCTCGCTAGTTTTTAATTATTGAATCCAAGGTATATTATGAACCTAGAAAAGAAACATTACTGCATGATGAATTCATAATGAGGACATGGTTGTTAGACTTACTAATTGAATTCTGTAGTAATACACTAATAGGCTCGATGTATATGACCTCAGTTTCCAGTTCAAGAAAATGAAGGATCCCTCTATTTCTTGCTTGATTGGCATCACCATCCTTCGAGATAAAAACAGGGCAAAGGCCAAGACATTTGGTACAATTTCGAAGAGTCAAGATCCATAAAATTTGTATTGCCTAAACACTTGCATGCAAATGTTATATTACTAGAAAAGCAAACCGAGGTTTGTTGCAATTTGTTTTTAATAAAGGAAGGGCTCGTATTCATTGTTTCAAGTGCATGCATGCTGTATAAGTTTTTTTTTAATTTTGTAATAATCTATTAATTATACATTTTAAATAAATGATTATACAATTATTTAGTAGTATTATACCTTAATTAATACAAATTTTAAGGATATAAATAAATTATTAAGAATATTTGGATCAAAAGAAAATGGTTCTTAATTTGAAAAGTTTACACAAAATAGTTTTTATGAATATTTATAAAACAGAAAATAATATAGACGTTTTTTAATCTCTCCTACTAATTTAAGTCCATTAATTGATAACACAATTCTAACCCATTAGTGTTGGGAATTTAAACCTTCCGAACCCACACCTAAGGATATTTGATAGACAAAAATATCAGAAAATGATAGCACAAGAGAATTTACATGGAAACTCCCAAATCGGAGAAAAATCACGGGCACCGAGAAAAAAATTCACTATGTGAAAAATTCTTACAATCACACAATTTTTTCTCTCACCCAATCCCCTAATACACCAACACACCCACAAAG
>JANZLX010000211.1:30215818-30226617 GCA_025531955.1 Erythroxylum orinocense
AAAAATACAGCTATATTAATATTAACAACCAAACAGGTTTTTGTTTTTATTTGAAAGAAAAACAGAAACAAAAAAACTGAAAACGGAAACCGAAAACTACAACAAAAAAATAGAAGTAGAACCAAACGACCCCTTAGGCTATCGCCAAATATCACACCAAAACACTTGATGTGTTAAATCTATTCCAACTAATACGCCAAATTTACAATTCCATGAGTATCATTTTGGTGTAATGAACAGTAAAAAATTGTTACAGTAAAAGTTATAAAATGACATCTTTGATCATTTTATTTACATATTTCTTTTATACTCGTATCACATTTGGTACTTCGTTGTGATCTTTAAAATAATACTAATATTAAATTTATTTTAAATCTTATTTATAAGTTTAATAAATTTATTAATAAAATACTTTAATAAAAAATAACCTTAAAATAAAAGGTATATGGAGTTGAGCTCGAGAGTTCTAATACACGACGGGAGTCGGGGCCTCGGGGGTAGTTAAGTTGCGAAGGTTTTTTTCCAAACTCAAGGACGGAGCGTTTAAAGCACATCTGTAGTTCACAATATCGGTGATTGAGCACGCGCGGTAAATATCGTGAGACGGAGATAACACAGACTCCAACAGACACAGTCCATTACTTTTTCACTGGTCATCGATGACCTTCACCGCTTCACGACCATCGTCACCGGTACTTTCATTTCGGTTCCAGTAAGTTCTTAGATACTGGGACCCGCACAGACATGAAAGTACTAGATTAGAATTAATAATTAAATTTTGGTTAACCTCGTCGCGCCACGTGTAATGCTTAAATTGAGTTCGCACGCGCTAGCCGGTAAGTGCGACTCCACTGGTACGCCCCCACGCCCCCTCCCCCCGTCTCTCTCTATCTTTTGCATGGTCTAGGGCCAATAATTTAAGGTGAGATTGGGATCCACAGCCACTAACCTTTCGCCACGTGTTGGGGTATTTGGTCTATTTATACACACCGCTTTGGCTTTGTTCTTCCAGTCGAGTCGCAGCGTATCCTTTTGTTGTTTCAGAAGTTACGATCAATTGTTTTTGTTGAGAGAAAATGTTTATAGAGAAGTTTAAGGTTGAGTCTCCTAATGTGACGTACTCAAAGGGTGAGATTCACTCTGTGTACAACTACGAGACCACCGAGGTTGTTCATGAGAACAGAAACGGGACCTATCAGTGGGTGGTCAAGCCCAAAACTGTGAAATATGAATTCAAGACCGACACCCACGTCCGTAAACTGGGGTCCGTTACTAATTAACTACCTCGTTTTAACCGATTTGGTTTCGTTTCTTGATTATTTTATCTGGGCCGTTCTCAAAATCCTGAATTTTAATGCGTTTTCTTTGATAGTGTTATGCTCGTTGGTTGGGGAGGAAACAATGGCTCAACCCTCACCGGTGGTGTTATAGCCAACAGAGAGTGAGTTTCTGTACAGTAATGGTGTTTATCGTATTAATTATATGGAGTTGGGGTGTTTGGTCGATGGGATTGTAAGAGGAGTATACTATTTGTTTTAATGAAGGAAATTTGTAAATTTGTTTGTACTTGTGTTTTTGTTTTTGCAGAGGAATTTCATGGGCGACAAAGGACAAGGTTCAACAAGCTAATTACTTTGGCTCTCTAACCCAGGCATCAACGATTCGTGTTGGGTCCTTTAATGGAGAGGAAATTTACGCTCCATTCAAGAGCCTCCTTCCCATGGTATATTGATAAAATGTGTCTTCTGTTACTGTTGCACGGTTTAACTTTTCGATGTTTAAGTGACGAGAGTTTTGTAAAATCGATCCAGGTGAACCCAGATGATATTGTGTTTGGAGGATGGGACATAAGTGACATGAACTTGGCAGACGCCATGGCCAGGGCTAGGGTCCTGGACATTGACTTGCAGAAGCAACTCAGGCCTTACATGGAGTCTATGGTCCCACTTCCTGGAATTTATGACCCTGACTTCATCGCTGCTAATCAAGGATCACGTGCCAACAACGTGATCAAGGGCACCAAGAAAGAGCAGGTTCAGCAGATTATCAAAGACATCAGGTACCCTCCTTGTTGGGTTTATTCTGTTTAAAAGGTCTTCCCATTATGGGGGAGCTTAATATTGTCATATGATTGTTACAGAGAGTTTAAGGAGAAAAACAGGGTGGACAAGGTTGTTGTTTTGTGGACAGCAAACACAGAAAGGTACAGTAACGTTATTGTGGGGCTAAATGACACTGTGGAAAACCTCTTGGCTTCTTTGGAGAAGAACGAAGATGAGATATCTCCATCAACTTTGTATGCCTTGGCCTGTGTTTTTGAAAATGTTCCTTTCATCAATGGAAGCCCACAAAATACTTTCGTTCCAGGTAACTAAACCTCTATGTTCAATGTTCTATAAAAGAAATGACCCTTCAATTGTGTTAAGCATCCAATTTTTCCTCAGGGCTTATTGACTTAGCTATTAAGAGGAACAGTTTGATTGGTGGAGATGACTTCAAGAGTGGTCAGACCAAGATTAAGTCCGTGTTGGTCGATTTCCTTGTTGGTGCTGGTATTAAGGTATACATATAAATACACGCATACATATATATATATATATATATATATATATATATATATAGACTATATAGGAACTTACTTGTTGAACCTGAACTGAATTAATTATGCAGCCAACATCAATAGTTAGCTACAACCATTTAGGAAACAATGACGGGATGAATCTTTCTGCACCTCAAACTTTTCGTTCTAAAGAGATCTCCAAGAGTAACGTTGTGGATGATATGGTCTCAAGCAATGCTATTCTCTATGAGCCTGGAGAGCATCCTGACCATGTTGTGGTCATCAAGGTAAAAAAGGATTTAACTCAAATCTTCTCCAGATTTAGGTTCATTGTTTAGTCTTTGGAGTTTCTGGTTTAAGTGGGTTGGTTATTTTGTAGTATGTGCCATATGTGGGAGACAGCAAGAGAGCTATGGATGAGTACACATCAGAGATATTCATGGGTGGGAAGAACACAATAGTTTTGCATAATACTTGTGAGGATTCTCTCTTGGCTGCTCCAATCATCTTGGATCTTGTGCTGCTTGCAGAGCTCAGCACTAGAATCCAGCTTAAAGCTGAAGGAGAGGTGTGTTAAAGCTTTTGTGTTCCCTTTTTTCTTTTTCTCCGTATTTGATTGTTGTTTAGATTAACCTGATCAATTTTTATGGATTTTGTTAAATACAGGGCAAGTTTCACTCATTCCACCCTGTGGCTACCATTCTTAGTTACCTCACCAAGGCCCCTCTTGTGAGTCCCACCTTGTGCCTTTAAGTGACATGTGAACTGACTTTTGGATCACCCTTTTAGTTATTTTGGCAATTGCACATCCTGCTTAGTCATTTTAGTAATTATGACAAGAGCTCATGACTTGGTGTTGTGTTAAATGGTTATAAAAACAGGTTCCTCCAGGCACTCCAGTGGTTAATGCACTGGCAAAGCAGCGAGCAATGCTTGAGAACATACTGAGAGCTTGTGTTGGTTTGGCTCCTGAGAACAACATGATATTAGAGTACAAGTGAACAGCAGATGGTGGAAGAAGAAAAGAGTAGTCCTGAAATTTAGATGCATTTCCCTCCTTACTGCTCTTTGTTTTTGTCTTCCCATTTAGTGTAATAATTATTTAATGTGAATGGTGTTTAGTTATTCTAGTCCTTTCTCTCCGGCTCCTTACAGAACCAAAACGTTAGATTATCTTACAATTCAACAAGAACTACGTGACTGTCATGAATAGTAATGGATGAGACAAGGCATTCTTCAAAGTTTGGAGTTCAAATTTTAGATATACTCAAAAAATTTCAAATCAATTTGATAGGTATAAATATAATTTAATTTATTAATTTTAAACTAAATCGTGATTTAACCTTTTTGGCTATGTTTGTGAAGACCATGAACGAGTGGTCCCCTAAAGTAACAGAAACTTGGAACTAATTAATGAGACATGAATTCTCAGATCAATCAATAAAAGTCTCCAAATGAATCTCTTTCAGTTATCTAATTCCAACAGCCCTAGACATCCAACTAACTTCCCTAGATTCTTGGATTTGTTCGAACTTTCTAGACGGAAATTGTTGAAGAGGGTATAGAGAAAACAATGAATGTTTGAATCAATCTTTTAGAATACGACGTTACCATATGAGATTATTTATATGTAAATGGGCTTGCGTCATCCTTGCTTTATTACGTATAGGCAAGCGGAATTATGGGCAGTTTATCATGGCCTAACACTTGCTTGGCTTCACGGTTACTCCTTGCTGGAGGTGACCATTGCTTCTGCCTTGGTGGTGTCCAGTCTCACAAGTGCGCATCAGGGGGATGTTAATCCATTGCTTTCAGTGATTAGAGAGTTGCTGACTCGACATTGGCCTATGCAGGTGCGGCACATTTTTAGGGCAGGTAATCGATGTGCGGACTGGTTAGCTAACTATAGCTATTGTCTACCAGTTGGTGTTCATTAGTTTAGTGAGCCTGTTGCCGGTCTCTTCTTGGTCTTGTTTGCCGATGCGGTTGGAGTGGCTCTAACTCGTGTCACTACCTTGTAGTTCTTTATTTTGGGTGTACATCCCGTTTCCATTGATCAAAAAAAAAAAGATACATTAACAGACAAAGTAAAACATTATATCTTAGAATCTCCTATTAAAAAATTCACAATATATGAAAGTATTATGGAGCTTTTGCCTGTTCATATATTTATGGAGCTTTTGCCTGTTCATTTTGGTTACTTGCACGATTAAGTAGCAAATTAAAGACCGTTTTCTCATGTCAAACATCCAATAAAAGACCCTTACAAGTGCCTTTCTTTGTTTTATTTCATCAAAACTAGTTGATAACATTGCTATATAACACTGATAGTGATCGTCGCCAAATTTTAAGTTCAGATTAATCCACCAACAATTTCAATTTTATATTTTATATTTAAAAATACTTAGTTAGGAATTGGATTAGTAATTTTTTTATAAATTTATAAAAAATTAATACAATATTGGGTTAGGATGATAAAGATAGAGATTGACCTAAACGATAAAATCGCAAACAATAGAGTTAACTCCTAAAATTATTTTACATTGTGCACACGGTTACAGAGAGTTACACAATTTCTACATACAACCGTGCATCTTCACACGAATGTGTCCACAACTGCATATGTCCTCACCTCTTCACGAGTCCAGATTTTCTGTTCAATATTATGGTGTTTTATTGTGTCCAATAAATCTCAGCCGTTTATTTATATGGGTTCCGTATGGAACCCACATGAAGTCGGTAAAATAAATGACTGAGATTTCATGAGACAGAATAAGATAAAGTAAAACTGGATAGAAGATCTGATCTCCATCTCCACACTATTTTCATGCATTGCATCATCGATCAACACGACCGTGTAAGTCAAGATACGGACATGTAATACTTTACATAGACTTGTATCTCCTGGTAAGAGATTTTTTTTTCACCTTATCTTCACTTATTTGTCATAATTACTAGGAATTATAAAGCCTTCTAGAATCGTTGGATCCTCAACATAAACATATATATATATATTACAAAATGCTTGATAATTGATAATATGCTATTACTATTTTCTTGCTATTGGCCTTCGTGGGTATTTATGGACTCTCGTGACCTCCATTCCTTATTGCCATGCATGATATTGATATTGCTTCTTTCTTTCGTCTCGTCTTGTTTTATCTGCTCTTCTCTGCATTCTAGACTACAAAAAGCCGTATCACCTCTGCAGATTAATTAAGAACCACCATAAAGAAAAAGTAAAACAAATTGTCAATCAGAATAAGAAAATAAAACATAAGAAACCAAGAACAAAAAGAGTTGCTTGAATTAATGAATTTGCGTAAGGCGAGCTTAATTCTTATTCTTAACTTGTGAATTTCCACAGTAGCTTGAGCCCGATTTAGCTTCCGGTTATTGAAGCCTAATCAATTTCAGGCTTATGCTACGAGCCTTGAACTTGTTCGGGTCCTGAACTGTTGTAAAAATTTTCAGGTCTTAAGTCAACTCGGATTCAATGATATGCAATATTGTGAGCATTACCTATACATGTAAATATCTTTGGCAGGAGTCAAGCGGCGTTGACAAAGGCCACAACTTGTCAGGAAATGAGCTGTCGCAACAGAACCACCGCAGTTTTTCCCGTGGTGGTATCTGGGAGACAGCACCATGGAAGCTAAGTACCGTTGATGATCATCACGACATATTAGCTCATTACCTGTTGGTTTTTTTACGGAGAGAAAACCTTCTCCATTTTTATTGAATATAAACTTGTCTATTTATATAATTTTTTTAACTAAAATTTAAAAATAAGATAGCATCTAATCTAAATCAACATAAAATAAAATCTAAACTTAAAGAAAATATTTTGATAAAATCTTTGACTGTTTCAAAGTCACATATTCTAACACTCCTCCTTGACTTTGATACCTTTTTTTTCGTTTTTCGTTTGTGCTCCTATAATTTCGCTGTTAGGCTAGGCATGATGCTGCAAATAACTCCTCCTCCTTAAGTTGATCGTTTACAGCTTGTTTAGTGTCTCTCACTTTTTGTTGTGAGTGATTTTTTTTTCCTCAATGTGAGCATAGTGGATATGAATCATCTTTATTTCTGTTGTTGTCGATCTTGTTGAAACTCTTGTTTTTGTCTCCTCCTGAATTTTTTTCTTTGTGCATCCTGACTTGAGTCATTGTAGGATTTGTTGGTATATCCAGAATATCAATGTGTGGTTTTTGATTTTTAGTATGGGAAAGCGTAGAATGAGTTATGGATTATAGGTTTGTAGGCATGAGTTATGGGTTATGGATTATAAGTTTGTAGGTTTAGAGGTCCCTTAAGATTAAATCTGACTTTGATACCAATTGTTGGTTTTTTTTTATGTGAAGAAAATTTTCTTAATTTTTATTGAATAGAAGTTTGTCTATTTATATAATTTTTTTTAACTAAAATTTAAAAATAAGATAACATCTAATGTAAATCAACATAAAATAAAATCTGAACTTAAAGAAAATATTTTGATAAATTGTTTCAAAGTTATATATTCTAACATTACCAATACTGTTTTCAGTCAGATTCATGGACTGCCCGCCTTCTCCTCCTTCTTCAGGACCATCATTAGACATCGGCGGCGACTCTATAACGTCGTCAAGGAGAGCAGTCATGCTTGTGGTCCTTCTGACGGGTGGTC
The DNA here is from genome assembly GCA_025531955.1 of Erythroxylum orinocense. NCBI lineage: Eukaryota > Viridiplantae > Streptophyta > Magnoliopsida > Malpighiales > Erythroxylaceae > Erythroxylum > Erythroxylum orinocense. The sequence goes on from JANZLX010000211.1 coordinate 30,223,045, forward strand.
CTGAACGCTTTCCGAACAGCATATTGAATATCCTATGGGTTTGGATGGAAAGCAAACAGTAGAGAAAAAAAGAGACAGGGTTTTGGAGAGGACATGTAATGAGCGAAAATGCTGAGAAACATAAAAGAGAATTAGAGAAGAGAATAAAATAAAATTGGAGGAGAATAAGAGTGAATCTTGGCCGTTGCTTGCGGGCACGTGTACTAAGAACACCACCATGTCACGCTTCTTCTTTGAGTTCAGATCTTCTGTCTAATATTATGGTATTTTATTGTGTCCAATAAATCTCAACCATTTATTTATGTAGGTCTCACATGAGTCTTGCGTAGGTCCCGCAAAATAAATAGCTGAGATTCTATGAGATAGAATAAGACAGAATAATATTGAACAGAATATCTGGATTTTTCTTCTTCTTCTCTTTTGTCTTCTCCTTTGCTTTCACCCCTCCATTTCATATAATAATAATAGTAATGAGTATAAGTATAAAATCTTTCTTAAATTTTACAAATTTTGAAATTTTTTAATCTGTAGAAAAATTTTAATTTTCAATTTTCTAAAAAAAATTTCTCTAAATTTTGGTTAAAAATAACAACAAAATATAAATATAAATATAAGACACGAATGAATAAAATTCCGCTAATATAACAACTTAACTAAGCTTTTAACTCTTAGATTTGTTTTGAATCAATTAAATTAAATTTAAAATAATAATTTATAATAATTATAATGAATTATTAATTTAAGTAGACTTTAATTAGTTTAACTAATTTTCTAAAAATTTTAAAAATAAATATTTTTTAAAAAATTTTAAAAATTAAAAATTCTTAATTTTTTTTAACTATATGAGAGTTTCATGTCTTTTACTAATTAATATTTTTCTCAAAAAAAAAAGCTCAATGGTATATGAGTTATCCATAACATAAAACAACAAAGAACTTAGAAATACCCTTTAAAAGATGTAATTTTTTCAGGTAGATTTTTTAAATCAATTAATGAGCTTATTTTTTAGTCCCTTTTGTCCTTATGTTTTATACATAATTCTCTCAATACTCACAACAAATACATAATTTATTATATATTTAATTATTTACTCAACTTGAATATTTATTTTGAGATTTATATAATATTATTTGACTTTTTTTATATATTTTAATTTTTTTATATCAGTTTTACTTATTTTATAATCCATATAAAAGATTTGGTTAGATATATTTTCATTTTTGTTTCGTATGGTTTAAAATTATATAATAGTTAATATATTATGCTTTGTATATTGTTTAATATACTTTAAATAATATTTATACACGTAAATATTTTTATTACAAAAAAATATAATTAAAATTAAAAATAATTTTTATTTTTATGTTGCAAAATAATTTATTATGTGAAGCTCTTTAAAAAAATTAAATAACATATAACTAACTTTTTAAAAAATATTCTCCAAAAATTCTGCAGAAAAACTCCCATAAAAACTGTATTGATATAAGCACTTAATTATTAATATAGAAGCTGTTTTCGAAAAGTTCCGAAAATTAAGGTTTGTAATAATTGATGTTTCCTACCATTCCAACCAGGAGGAAACATAGACAAGGTCACAATGATGGCTGTATAAAGAACTAAGTCCCTCGAAGCATCCTAGTCCCACTATGTAAAACAATAATTGTAGGCACTCATCAGGAACATGATTGGGTACCTAAAAGGCACCCCCAGACATCAAATTATGCGTTTCAACACTTTCCTGCTGCCTTCGATTCATTTCATTTGCTGCTTCTTAATTCATATATTTTTCAGTTCTATGTATAATTTCAGATGATTCCTATAGGAATGACAAAGTAGATGGAAGAGACATACAAACTATGGAATGTGATGTTTCCAAGATAAAAGGAAGCATTTGTTTTGTAAGTTCTGTCATCTCTGATTATTCTTTCTTCTGAAGCGGTGGTTTTGTTTTTATGAGTCACCGTTTTTAAGATAATAAAGAAGAAGGTCAAGAAAAAGAAGAAGAAGAAGAACTAAAAGTTTTAAGAGAAACAAGTACCTATGAACATCTTCTTCTTCTTTTGCATATAATAGGTGAATCAATGGAGTTAACATACCCTAAACTACGTGTCTCAATCACTGAGTAGTTATTCAGATTGCGTTACCGTATACTTTTATTGCAAGAAGAACACTTGTGAAGAAAATCAAGTTCAATGTACTCGAGGTTTCTCTACCGTTCGCTTTCAATTTTGTATCCCAAATTTATCATAAAGAAACCATTTAAATATCAAACACGCTAAACCTTTTTTTGAAATTCTATGTAGTAATTGCTTTGTTTGAAGTTGTAGATAATTGAGTATTAATTTTTAACTTAAATGGTTCCTTGAAAGTAAGGATGATAATAGACTCATATCTGGTCCAAATTTAGGTATTTTAAAAAATTATTTTATACTTTTAATTTTTTTAAAAATTGGCAGAGCCGGTTCGTTGACATCCCTACTTATTTGAATATCATGTAATATAAGATCTAAAGTTTATAATTTTATAAGGATCATTATTTTTATCAACAAATCTAAATTAATGCACGAATAAATTGGAAATATTTTATTTTGTATTTATATTAATTACTAGTAACTATTTTTTGAAAAAATTAATTAGAGATTGAATCTTAAACTAAAAATAAGCATAATTTTTATTATTTTAATTAAAATGAAATTCTTTATTATTAGTAAAATTTGTTTCATTCATTGGGATCTCATTAATTTAGTTAATTTTGTTTATCTTGAAAACCCAATCGTGTTTGTCTTGAAAACCCAATTAGGAGGGGAACCATGCTTCTCGGTTAGCATAAGCCTCGCAGGAGCTCCATAAGGAGGGGAACCATGCTTCTCGGTTAGCATAAGCCTCGCAGGAGCTCCATAGCCATATGATTGAAGTGTTATAAGATTGTTTTATATCATCTGCTTCAAGCTCCACTGTTCACATATGGCACTTATATGCCCAATATTATTTCTTTTATGAGTAGAAAACTAGAGTTTAATTTTGTTAACTACTTCGATGGACGATTATGTGGTGAATTTGTACTTATCAACGAAAATTAGAGGACCATTTTCAGTAGATAGAGCACTAAGATCATTAGACCGCTGAATCGCTGATTGTAGATGAAATCAATGTTCTCTTGTGTACTCATATTGTCGAACATATGACCAAAGAGGTTGTAATAATGCACGTCAATATCTACGTGGTTGTCGAGGTTGCTTGCAAATGGAAGAAGCTCCTTTGTATTAGAAATTCTCAGGCGATTGGACAGGACAAAATAAGCATCTTGGTTATGTTTCCTTACAGCATAGTAACCAGCACTGTAATAGGGTTTCGAGATCTACACGTGAGTCTGGTTCATTCACCAGCTCAACAGCAGTAAGACTTAGGATTTAGCTAGCGCATATGCATGGCAGCGAGGCTTATACATATCAGGGTTCTTCAAAGTAGAACAACATTGTTTTGATTAATTATATTAAAATTGTAGAAGAAGCCCCCTTGACTGATTGAAGGAAGCAACTTCAGCACAAAACCTGTCAAGCCTTCAGTCTGGTT
>JANZLX010000211.1:30236227-30254578 GCA_025531955.1 Erythroxylum orinocense
AGGCCAGAATGCCTTCCAAAATTGTGATTTGCTTGTATGTAATGACATGGTATTTCTGACTGTGATATTACTGTGAAATGCTTGTGTGCTGCATGAATTGGTCAAACCATCGATGATGGTTTCTCACTGAGTTCGCAAAAACTTACCAAAATTTTGCATCTATTTTTCAGGCTTTGAAGACTACCCCGCTAGACACGAGAGTATGCCTACTGTATACAATTGAAAGATAGAGGTCGGGATCAGTTCCCGTCTGCATTAGTGTCCCATAGGATTGTATTCCACCATCTTTGTAAAATGATGCATTATATTTTTAATAGGCCCAATGTAGTTCTGTTATTTTTGTACATTAAATGGTTATTGTAAATTATTGTTGACTGTTTGGAATAATTGCAATACTTCCTTGTAACGTGGGCTCAGATTGTTTACTGTTGATTTCGCACTCAACTCGTCTACTGTTTTCCGCATATATGAATGGCTTTTATAAAAAGAAAATTTTATACTGAGTTTCGACTGACTGATGTAGTATGCCACTCTTGCAGGGCACGGACTCGGATATCACCAACGATGTCGGGTTCAAGTTACGCGAGAGTGGGATGTTACATATATTTTTCTATCCAATCTTATTAAAGTGACCATTTGGTCGATTTCCAGCTAATGTTTCTTCCACAAAAATTTTGATTAAAATTTCAAGAATTCTATCATTACACTCCGCTTTAATCTTTTTTTCCAATTTATCCCCACCTTGAATATCTTGACTTAATATTGACATTTTCTATCAACAACAAAATCCCCACTGCATATAACAATAAATTTAACAAGTATAAGGAAATATAAAAGCATAACCAAAATGACTATGGAAGTTTATACATGTACAAAATGGTCGTAGCATTTACAACAAAAAGAAACCAATGATACTGTACATACAAGTTAACTAATGATACTGTCACCGTATTTAACGTTTACAGAACTTCATTAATATAAACATGTAAGAGTTCTCATATAGCAATAGATCACAACAACTGTTCTCATAGCTACAAATGAAACAATTGTGGGACTGAACATATGCTCAGTTTCAGAAAATTCAGAACACAAACAAAATATTGAGCTTACCTCAACAACAACAACAAACTTCTTCCGCTTCTTTCAGCCTCACAAGTAATTTTGCAAATTTATTTTTAAATTTTTTTGGTCAGCCTCACAATATAAGATACCAACAAAAGCTTCTTTCAGCCTCGCAACATAAGATACAAAAAAAACAAAGACTACAAAGCTGTTGTTTGCGTTGTAAACGCAGACGTGGGTTTGTGTTGTTTAACGCAGACCTTCGTCTACATGTTTAACGTAAAAACACGCAGACGAAGGCCTGCGTTAAAAACGCAAACCTTCAACGTCTGCGTTTCGCTTAATGGACCTAAAACTTCAGTCCTCTGTACGCAGAAAAATAAATTTTTAGGACAAACAAAAAATATAAAGAAGAAGAACTAACCTGAGAAGATGAGAGTAATTGATGAACAGAAGAAACAAAACAACAGCCGACTAGTGGTACAGAAGAAACAGAACAAACGGTAGTATTTGAGGTTTTGTTTACGTAAGTGACAGAAAAAATAGCTTTCCGAAAAGCTAAAATTTGGGGTTTTTCTAATGAAAAGTTCCAAATTTTAGCTTTTGAAAAAGTTGTATTTGAGTTTTTTAAAAAACTATTTCTACTTTAAAAATGCTTTTAAAATTTACGGCTAAACACTTAATTTTTCTTTAAATAGCTTTTGCGGTGGACAAAAGTACTTTTGGATTCTCCAAAAGCTGAACCAAACAGGCATTTAGTCTCGAGTCTAATCCTCTTATTTCTTTATTTAGCAAACTTTAGGAGGAAGAGATTTACTCTACCGATTCAACCATTTCCTTGGACTGTCAATTTTCATTCCTTAACGCACCGTTTGGTTACTGTCCTCGGACGTGAGGACGGATGACGAGGACAGAAAAGTTCTGTCCTTTGACGTGTTTGCTTACCGAGGACGAAGACAAAAATCTCTGCTCTGTACTCAGGACGAAGACAAAAATCTCCGTTCTGTCCACCGTTGTCAAACATCTCACTGCCTTCAATTCTTGTTCTGTTCTGTCCTGTCTTGTCCCGTCCTGTCCCGTCCCTATCTGCCGAGGACGGTAACCAAACGCTGCGTAAGATCACAAGATTAGATTCCAGCTATATTTTTAGACACGTCCAAAATTTAAAAAAGAATAACTTACTGGAGTGAAGATAGAGTTACTTGATTTTAAATTTTAAATTTAATAAATAACTTACTTAAAATATTTAAAATTATTGTGAGCACATATAAAAAAGAATATAATTTTATCATAAACAGACTCAAAAAAATTGACATGGTATAGTAAGAACTTAATTTTTGTTTGGTAAATATAGTAAGAACTTAATTATATGACTGTTATTTTAATAATACTTATAATTATTATTTATTTATATATAATAATAATTTGTTAAAACATTAATTATAAGGACTATAAAAAAATTGCTCCATCAATTCAACCCTTTTTTTGGAATTGGTTTTCATTTCTTATGATCAAAGAAATAGTTTCAACCAATATTTATAAATTTATTTCAAATTTAAAGAAAATAGTTAATTTTTTTTATATTAGGACCCATAAATATTAGTCGAATCACTTAATTTTAAATTATTAACTTAATAAATAATTTAGTTAAAATATTTTATTTGTATTTCTGAATTATTATATGCATATTTGAAAAATAGGGTAATTCACTATTATAAAAGAATTGATGAAATGATACCATATAATAACATTAAAAATCTAATTACATAGTTATCGTTTTAACAAACTTTTATAATCATTAGTTTATAAGCATGAATAACTTAATTAATATCAATAATTATTATTTTCTTAACACTAATTACTTGTATCTAAATTATTATTAACTATTTAGACATAGTGTCCATTGTTAGACATTTTTTTGTCTTTAGGGACAATTTTGTCTTTCTCTCGTAGAGATGGACAATATTAATTGTATTTTTTAGTTTTTAAATAAATTATCAGTTAAATTACGTAATTTGATTTAGATAAAGATAATAAAGTTACTCAATAAATGATATAAATTAATGTGCCAAAATTTAAGTAAAAAATGAGTCTCAATTAATATAGACCGAATCTATATTAACTTTATGATGGGAAAGTCTGATATAAAATTTATATAAAAGTTAAGATTTTTTATAATTGCTTATATTAATCGTAAGTATAAGAAATCTTTGATCCATTAAAAAAACTTACATATTGAAAAAATTGTAGAAAAATCTAATTTAGCACTTTTCGTAAAGGTCTTAGCAGATTTGGAAATATTTAGAGTTCGAAATTGACATAAAAAATGAACCAAAATTTAAATATTTCACACCATTTTCGTTTTTAACCCTTTCGGGTAGATCAGAATATGTAATAAGGTATATATTAGGTACTACATCCATAACGTCGCCATCAAAGCTTGATGTTTTCGGAGGCGCCCGTGAAGCGTACTTGGAGCACCCTGTTCTTGTAGCCCTCGAAGAGCAGCAAGAAGAACTAGCCATCGTCTCTGTATAGTCAGCTCTTGTAGCCCCTCCCTCCTAAACTATAAAAACCATAAAAACTCTTATAAAGACATGAAAAGGATGTGACCTAAAAAAAAAACGGACGTTCTTGATGTGAGGACTTGGGAACAAGTTAAAATCGAACGGTGCCAACCAAGTGTCCGGTAAGTCTAGGTGGGGACGTGAGAGATTCGAAGTGTTCTGGACTTCACTGACTTGACTAGACGATCACTGCACAACAAAACTGTACCGTTAGCTCAGGCTACGAGGACTGCATTAATTATAAAGTTAATCGACTTCAAGACGAGAATAAGAAAATTTGAAAGCTTCTTCTGTTCACATCTCAATTCTCATATAAAGTTCCTCACATGGCCCCTCGGGACTTCATGACTCGCTCAAAACCAGACGAAGGAATTGTTTAGCAATCAGCTAATTGTATTATTTGATAGTTAATTATATCAATTTTTAGTTAATAGTTGATTATATCAGTTAATTTAATTAATAGATTGTATTAGCTGTTTGTCATTTGATGTTTGATAAAATTAGATATTTAATATTAACTATTTATATATAAAATGACTTATGAAAATATAACTTTAAAAAATACATAAAAATATGAATATAATATATATTAATATTTTAATTTAGATTTTAAATATTTAATTCTACAAAAATTAAATTTATAACTTTAATATAATTATTATATCTTGTACGTATAATAATAATAAAAAATTAATAATAATAGAAGCACCAACTTAATGTCGTGCATGACTATCAATGTTTAGAAAATTCTATAGTTTCAAAAAAAAAAGAAAATTCTATACTCACGTGACTGTCAAAGGAAAATGGCCTTCGCTACTGCTTCACTACTTCCCTACATTCATTCCTTTTTTTTAAACAACTTAAAGAGCAACAAAAAGGGGTATAATAGTAACGGTGAAACAGCTGAATTAGCTGTTTCTTTGAAACGCTGCCCATGACAAGTTTTTTATTTTTAGCTGGTTGGGTTGGTTGATTCAACTTAACCAGCTAATAACTAAATAAAATCAATAAGTTATTGACAAAGTCAATCAGCTAATTTTAATCAACCAACTGTTTTATAGCTGAACAGCTAACATCCAAACGGATCCGAAGTGTAATTTAGTTAGCATCAAAGATTGTTCATATCAGTTAATAATAATTGACTTGTCTTATACTCATCAGTGTCTGTAAAACTCTAAGAAGTATTTATCGGATTCTCACTCACGTAAAATCTGAGTTTTCGTCAGATTGAACTAAAAGTGAATTCCCTTACGATAAGGAATATTATATCTTCTTCAGACAACTGTTCAATAATTCCTAATCTCATAATAATAAGTATCTACAAATAATTTACTTAAGATTATAGAGTTATTTATCAACATATATATCGAGAGAACAACAGATGTACTAACTGACTTGCTGCCTTTACAAAATATTTTGATACGAGAGTCACTTATTTTAATACTATATTTATTAGAAGCAAAGTATCCTATTAGAGGATATGTCCCCATACTCAGTTCTGTAACATGTATCGTTAGCTTTCCTTTTAATTAAAAAAAAATTAATTGACTTGAGCATGTCACTTTCGTCTGTGTTGTTAATTCGATTAGCACTCAGATTCAAAATTTAAACTCGACACCAAGCTCTATTTGCTTTTTTATTTTTATTTTTTAATTATAAATTTAGCAAAAACTTATTTATTTAAAAATAATTTTTTTGAAAACTATATTTTAGTAGTGATTTCTCTTTTCTCTCTTTTCTTACAATTAACTAAATATATATTATTTAAAATAAACTTATTTAATTAAAAATAATTTATCCTTAAATTTTATCTAATATGTAATTATTATAAGTAGTAGATTAACATTAACAGCTAAAATCTTTATTTTAAAAAATAAAAACTAAAAAATGAAAATCACAACATAAAACAAAAGTGTAACTAAACGAACTTAAATTGTTATTTGATAAATAATTATTTTTAAAATAATTAGAATTTTATCACGAAAGATATTAATTATAAATTTTATTATTATTAAAACAAATTATTTATATAGTAAATTAATCAAAATTGTATAGCATTAGTGATTGTGGACATAAATTAATTTATATGGATACGAAATTAATTTAAGTGGTATCCATTAAGAGTTTAGTATTATAGCAAGGAAATTTTATATTTTCTTGTTTGTTAATATTAAAATTAGATTAAATATAAAGAACATAAATGCTAATATATAGTTTAACTTGATGTATAATATTTAAGAAGATTAATTTTAAGAATAATTATGTATCATACATATAATAATAGTCGATACATTTTATAAAATTAAAAAAGTTCAACAATTCAAACAAATATTTTTAGAAAAAATAAATATTTTTAGAGATAACAATAGGCGCCTCGTGCATTTAGATTTAAGTGTTTTTAATAAATTGACTTGTAGATAAGATTTCGGTCAGATCGACTTGAGACTTTATTATTTTAAACAAAGAAGAGTTAAACTTCAAATAAGTCTGAATAACTTATACTTTGGACCTAATTAAAAATGGTATCATTTTATACTTTAATTTTAGAAAGATTGACGGGTGGACCGGTTTGTTATTCTTAGCTTATGTTAGGGTGAAATTGTTCTCTTATTGACTCATATTTGATGGTGTAACTATAGTGTTGACTTTTGATGACACGATATCATAAGTAATCATCAACCATGATCGCGAGAGCAATGGCACTTCTTTGAGTCAACTTTTAGACCTATGTACAAAGTCAACGGGAAGTAGATTTATAGAAGAAAAAAATATTCAAGAAAAACCATAATTTTGAAGAAAAATAAGTATATTAAAATATGATTTATATATTTCATTAAGATCTTTATTGAATCAAAATTTATACCCGCTTTTAAGAATATTTTTATGCGCATCAAGATTTCATAATTTTGTTATTGTAATTTTAATGACTTTTAATACTTCGAAGATAATGTTTATTAATATTAGTGAGTTAAAATATAACTTGATATTAAATATTTACAAATATGTAATTAATTACTTGTAATGATAACACTTTTAAAAGAAAAATTTTAATGAAAAAGTATATAGTTTACTTTGCTTTCATGACTAAATAATGCCTAATATTTTGATTAAAATATAAAATTATAATTATAATAATTAATAATTTAATATTGACTAGTTGAATTTAAACGGAATATGTACATCAATTAATCAAGTCATAATTTAACGACAGCTTATTTACATAAAAACGCTAAAAGCAAGTAGTTTTCGAAGCCACGTTTTATTGACATTTAAGGGTGGTTTTAAACAAAAAAAAAAACTGAAAAATAGAGAAAACATCATCAAAATTTAAATGAGACATCTTAATAAGGGAAGAGATAATAAATAAGGTCAGGTTCAATATTTTTTAAACTAATTTTCAAAAATTACTTATTTGAAATAAGTTTAGGCTCTGTTTGGTTAGATTTTTGTCAGTAGAGATTTTTTTTAGTAAATCTTTTTTAAATTTTTTTTTAAGAAATCAGTTAATTGTTTGGATGTCATTTAAAAAAGATATTTTTTGAAAGAACTTCATACAGTAGACTGTTTTGCAACATACAAATAAAAAGTACTTTTAACCTTATTTATATTTTATTTTGTAATAAAAATTATTTGTGTATATAAATATTATTTAACGTATATTAAACAATATGCAAAGGACAATATATTAATTATTATATAATTTTTAATCATATGAAATATAAATGAAAATATATCTAACTAAATCTCTTATATGGATTATAACATAAGTAAAATTAATATAAAAATAAATATTAAAACAAAATAAACGTGAGAATGAGTTTGTGAATATTGTGAAAATTATGTGTAAAACTTAAGGGCAAAAGGGACTAAAAAATGGGCTCATTAATTCATCTGAAAAATCTACCTTAAAAAATAATTTGAGAAGTTGTTTTTTGAGAAGTTCTAAATTTGAGCTTCTTAAAAATCTGTATTTTGGCTACTAAAAAAGCCATATCTATTAAAGAAGTGCTTTTTTATTTTACAACTAAATATTCATTTTTTTGAAAAAAGTTTTTATAATAGAGAAAATTACTTATTGACTTCGCAAAAGCTTATCCAAGCAATTACTTAGATTGGAAGGTTTTAATTCGAGCATATTCAAAGTGAAAATATTAAGTTTAATTTGAACCTTATAAGTTCAAAAAATTGATTTTTTTAAAATTTAGACTAAGCATGACAAGAAATTTGATTAATTAAAATTTTTTTGTTGATTTCGAATTGAAAATGAATGTTTTTTATATCCTTTATAAAGGGAGATGCAAATGTAATGAATTTAAACAACATTGATAAAAGTTTAAGTATAGCATAAACAATTTGTAGCATGCAAACAAAAATAATTTAAGATATATTTGTATAATTGACATGTCTTACTCTTACTTTTCAAGTAAGACTTTTTAAGTTGATTTTGTTAATTTTTGTTATTGATTGTTTATTTATATTTCAATTAGTTATTTGTGTGTTTTTTATGGTAAGTTTTGAAACAATCGGTAAAGTTACTTCTTTGTGATCATAAAGTCACAAGTTCAAATTACAAAAATCGTCTCTTTGTAAAAATAAAAAGAGAATACTGCATATATTAGGATTATCCTTAGACCTCCACAAAATAAGGAGTCTCGTGCACTCACCTTAATTTTAGTAAGGACAGTAATTTTTTTTATATAAATGTTATGATGAATTTAAAATTTTTTAATTTGAGATTATTGGGAATTTTTTATCCTACAAATGCGAGTGAATTATGCACATGTAACATGTAATTAAAATTCCATATAGACTTGTCATTTATATAGAGGCATTTATTATAGGTTTAAATATTGCTTATAATTGCATTTTATACGATCGATATCTTGTATGTATGTGTACTATTGGCGTGTTTGGATTGACATATGCTACCTGTTTTGCGTTCAAGTCTTATCAATAATTCACTGACATGAACAAGTTGGAACACAACTTTACACGAGAAGAGAATGTCAAATGGAGCATTATAAGACATACGAATTTGACTTTAAACATACCTTTCAATTCTTTTCAGTACTCTATCAAACGCTACATTAAGCCTCAAGTACTAGTAGGGATGACACATTTTTTAAGTTAAGTATCGAATTTGGTCCTATCATTAAATTTTAAAAAAATATTAATTTTATTAACTTATTTTGTTTTACCCATTTAATAAAATTGTATCATTTCTTTAATCGTACTCTCTCTCTCTCTCTCTCTCTTTCTTAAATTTTGACTAAAAAATAATTTTATTAATTAGTTTTAAAGCTAAAAATGCAATTTAAATTTCAAAATTTTCATCATATTCATGACGTTTTAGATTATAATATTTTGAAAATTTTTAACATAAATTTCACGTTATTATTGATGTGTTATTTTTAAAAATCTTCTAATTTACATTATTATCAATTGTACGTCATATGGCACAATAAATTATGACAATATATTTAAAAATAATAACTTATTTTTTAAAATATGTGATTGGATATAATATGTTATAGTATGAATTATATATAGTAGTAGAATCTGTTAGTAAAATTTTAAAAGTATAAAAAATGCTATGTTACTTAATTGACAAAAAAACTAATTTATTAAAATTTGCATTTATTGTAAAAAGAAAGTTTAATTTATTGATAAAAATATATTTTAAACATTTTGTAAAGTTTTTTTGGACTTTTTTTTAAACAAAAATCATGATGTTTAAATTAATTAAATTTAAGTGAAACTATATTATCAAGTTGTCGGAAACCTAAAGTCAATTTAAAGGGTAATGTGGTATCCCATACAAAGGTTTTACTGAAGGACGTTGACGCCTAGGCCCTGCTGCTCATTTGCGGGGAAAAAAGGTTCACGTCATAGGTTGTTGCACACAGGCGTCTAATTTGTCTACTTTCTGACCTCTGTAGTGTTTGGGATCAGAGAAAATCCAACCCAAAGTCAAAATAAATCCACCGGACGCGATCGTAACCCTACACTTAACATTCTTTCTTTTTCTCTCTCCATATTTACCTCTACCCCAAATCACAGCATCCAAAGTAAAAGATGTCTGTGTGATCAGTTCATGTCTTCTTGCGCCTTTTGATGCCTTTTGTCTTTAAGAAAGGTCGTTGTAACCTTTCCTTTTCACCCAGTGTAAGTAAATAGAAAGGGGTTATTTGGTCCGTCGGGAAAGTCGATCCCATCAAGAACAAAGCTTCTGCTTCAACAACAGAGTGAGAGTGACGAAGAACACGCATGGAAGCTCGACCCAGAAGTGGCAGAGAAAGAGAAAACAGCCCAGACAGGGCCAAAGTGTGCATGCAGAGGGAAAAACTCGTCAAACCCATCAAAAAGGTTCAGGTTGTTTACTACTTGTCGAGAAATGGCCAGCTTGAACACCCACATTACATGGAAGTTCCTCGTTTGGCCAACCAACCCCTTCGTTTGCGAGGTAACAGAAAAGTTCTTTATCATTGTTCTTGCTTCATTTCACATGCCCTTCCCTTATGATTTATTGTTTTTTCGTGTGTAGATTTTATAGATCGGCTAACAGTTCTTAGAGGAAAAGGCATGCCCTCTTTATACTCATGGTCTTGCAAGAGGTATCTATGTGTACACAAACATTCTCGTGTGTCTTTGATCCATTATTAATGTTAGCTGCTGTTGGGTCTTTTAAGGGGCTACAAAAATGGCTATGTGTGGAATGACTTAGCAGAAAGTGATGTCATCTATCCATCTGAAGGGGCTGAGTACGTACTCAAAGGGTCTGAACTGGTTGAAGGATGTTCTGGTCAGTCTTCAACTTGTAATCTTAATGTCCACATTAAGAATGTTCAAAGTTCTAACAATAGTTAAAACTCTTATGTTCTTGTAGCAGAAAGGTTCCAACTTTTTCATGTTAGCAATAGCAGACAATCGATTCAAGAGCCTAATGTAGTCCAAACAAAAAGGAAACAACTTTCCTCTAGTAGTCAAAGCAGAAAGCTTGAAGCAACTCAAAATGCCAAGTACGAATATCAAGAATATGAAGAAGAGGAAGAGGAAGACATTGAAGAATCGCCAGAAGAGTACGAGGACGAAGAGAAAACAAGCTACACAAGCTCCACAACACCTCACTCTCGTTGTTCAAGAGGCGTTTCCACCGACGAACTTGAAGAGCGACCCACTAACATCAACCTCACCACCAGCAAGGATTCAACCAACCATAGCTCTTCTCCACAACCACCACCACCCTCGGTTCTCTCCGGACAACCAACCCAAAACATACCCACCAAAACCACCACCAATGCCAGCACCACCCCTAAAAGGTTCGAAGACGGCGACCCAGTTCCGTTACAGTCGACCACGAGCCGGAACTCGGTCCTACTTCATCTGATCTCATGTGGAAACTTAACTATACCCAAGGCAAAGAACAGCATGCCAACTGTAAGACCACCGGTGAAAAAGAACAGTGACATAGCGATCAGAAGAAGCGAAACTGATCTTCACCGGGGGGTTTTATGCAAGAGTGCGGTTAAGGTTGTTGAAGAGGACATCATCAACTACATGTCTGAAAATCCTAGGTTCGGCAATCTACAGGCTGAAGAAAAGGAGTATTTCAGTGGCAGTATAGTTGAGTCCATGAGTGAAAATCGGGCTATGAGTCTGACGGAGGCCGAGTTGAAGAGATCAAATTCTTACAAAGAAGAAAGGTCAGTTGCAGATTAACATTTCCTCTTGGATTTACAGTTCCAGTGATGTGACTTTAGCTTTCCAGGATCTAGTGAAAAGGGTTAGGGTCCACATCTTTTGTGCTTTTAACCATTTATGTGAGGCCTATCCATTCCTAATCAGGATGAAATGTTCTGACGTTAGAGTACGACTTATTCTATACGAACATATTCTATATTTTTCGAAGTCTGAGCAGTATAGGTCTTCTCATTTGCTTAAATCGTTAATTTACTGTTTGGAATACTTAACCATGTCTAATTTGCCATCAGATACTACACAACGTAAGATCTGAAATTAGACCGCTTGTATAGTTTTGGTTAACCTTTTTTTTCAAAATCTCAGCTGTATCTCCGAAAGATTGTCGCGTGGAAGTGAAAAGGTGGGATCACTTTTTGAAGTGATGTCACATAAGATGTACAAGTTAGATCAATATCATATCTTGTACGAAGTACGAACTCGCTCATTTTTCTCATATAATTGAACTCTGACAGTACACTTAACACGTTTTGGTTCAGGACCACCAAGGCTGTAACGAAGGAAACAGTAGAGGACGTTAAAGACAGGGCAGTCATAAGAGGGAAGTGCATCCCACGAAAAAAGCCTTCCTGTTTGGCGAAACAAAACAAGAAGCGAAACGAGTAAAGTAATCCAGGAAGCTTGAAGTTGATCGGTGCTGTAATTATTAGTTGTCAGTAGAGTTTTACCTAATATTTTGTATTGTTTACCATTACGAAGGAGTGACTGGGGGGGTTGTGGAAAGGTGAAAAGATGTGAGAATCTTGGAGTTGAAATTGGAATGACACGGTGTGATAGGTCTGTCCTGGAATTTGTCATTGAGTACTTTAATGAGGAATTTTTGATGAACTTTATAATTGAGGCACATGTAGGACTTTTGGTTTCCAACCATCGCCGGTCAAAGTTTCCTGTTCAGTTTTTCTTTTGACCCTTTCTGCTTCCCTAATTTTCGCTTCTTATAAAGCTCAAGTTAGCTTCAAGGGTAAAAGCAAATGGAAGTTCGGGGTTTCCTAAAGTCAAATGGGCAGATTTGTGTAAACAAAGGCAAAGGGAGATTAAGAATCATTTATGTAAGAGTTGTTAATAATGCCTTTTTGATGATGAGATTTTGAAGAATGATTAAAGACATCTATTTATTATAGACGAGATGACTTTATGGTTACTTTTTGAAAGGAAACAGCATATAGTCCCTCTCAACTAGATCATCTTATTCTAAGTTTTTCAATCAATTTTTAAAAAAAGGACGAAGTAGCTAAAATTAGGAATGAAAAGACTGCTTTCTTATATCATTACAATTGGACCGGATTTGGTCCCCTTTCTTTAAACCCTAATGCAGTATTTGCCTTTCCATGGGTAGATCACAAAATTAAGGTGACTATTCTTATCATCCAAAATGACTGATTATATCTTCGTGTTGTAATCCGACACCTTAAACTAGCTTATTCTCTTGATTCTAACTCTTAGGATTGTTATCTGCGACAGGAAACTGTTATTGAAAGCTTTTATAGCAAAACATATAAGAAATGAGTTTACCATTCAAATCAAGATGATCCCTAGAGTAAGGTTATCCGGAATAATATACTTGCTGATGGTTCAGCCTGAGATGGGAAAGGCTTCAGCAAAGTTTATACTTCAGGTCAGCTCCAAGTTATAAACTCTAACTTTAGGAAAAACAGAACACTTCACTAGACAGCTGGTTTTGGACTTCAGCAGAATGAGCAAGCTACAATGAAATCTTCCAGAAGCTGAAGCTTGAGTTGAATCAAATTTTCTAGCAGCAAACTCCCAACAAAAGCACTTCAGCAAAAATGACTTGTCATCAACCACTCCAGCAAAAACAGAACTTCAAGCCTTCAAACTTGACAAGCCTCGGGTCTGCACTATTCCAACAGCTGCCACTTCTATGCTAAATGGAATTTTTACTTCAAGAAAGGAAAGTTTTGCTGATGTACATCATTTGTAACCTTTAAGCTTGGTGTATTCTGTGTATAGTCCTTCAATAGCAACAATGTGACTAACTCTCCAATATTTGCAAAAAAACAGAATCAGTATTGTGTAAACCAGAAGCAATAAGCCTTCAAGAAAATGAAATTCTACACTTTCAAATATGCTTTGTTTCCATCCTTAGAGACTATCCTTCATGCTACTCACCTTACACACATATGCAACAACTCAAGAACAATGGTAATAACAAAAGGAATACACGAAATTAGGTGAAAAATAGAAGATGAAGTTTTCATAAATTTGCAGCTACTGTTTCATTGGTCTGAAAAGAAAATTATGGTTTTGAGCTTCTTCAACTTAGCTCCTCACACAACTCAACATGCTCACATATGTATTTATACCAAAACAACAGTAAATGCAAGAGAAAAATGTAAAAACTGATGAGGAAGAGAAAATGAGATTTTTCACAAATTTTGTTCTGCTAATATTAATTTCCGAAGTTGATTGTTTTGAGCTCTTTAATTTAGCTCTTCATACACTTCTTGCTTGAATACATCCAATGGTCTAGAATGAAAAGGAAAAATAATGAGTAGGATTTTGACAAGTTTCATCCTCTCATTGGTTCAGCTGCAACAAAAGTAAATTGTTGGACAAAACAATAACAAAAGCTGACACAAGGATTTCCTAATGAGTGAAAGCTGAAAAAGTAAGGACAAAAGATGCTTTATTCTGGAACAAAAATGTAATGCTTAGTTTCATTTTAATTCTAATCCCCTTTGATGACAAGTGTCCTTTGACTTCAAAATCTTCAAACTTCTTTGACTTGTAAGGCTCCTCATCAATTGTTTCAAGAGTTTGTTTATGAAATTGTCTCAAAATTGCTTCAGAGTTTCATCAGGTGTTAACAAGTCTGCTTTAGGTTTTTGCTATTGTAATTTCAGTTCTTCTTCTTTTATTGTTGTACTTTTACTGATTCTTCATTCTTCACTTTTCCATTGCTTGAAGCTCCATTCTTCTCATTCATCTTGCTCTGATCCTCATCCCCACTCTGAATCAATCGGATTCTGTTATTTGTATCCAAACATTTTTGAATTGTTACCAAGATCTTCATCTCTAGCTTCCTCTTCAATACTGAAAACTTACTCTTCATTTTGATCTTCTTCTTCACTCTCACTGAGCTTGCTACCTCCTCCACAATCTTTAACATAGCTGGCTGCATTAAACAATATAGATCAACAGAGACAAAGCCTGCCTACTGATATGGCCCAAACCCACAACTAAACTCAAATGAAGATAATGGCAGAATCAGTCAATGCATTTAAATGTAATCAAACAGATTCGTTGTAATCTCCTGAAAATAATTCTAAAAGCAAAATCATAGTGATAGACAGTTTCATTTTTTAATTTATTCAAATTGATCAATTGTAATTGTATATAAACAGTGAAATGATACATGAATAAGATGATCCATTCTCTCATATAATTCTAGCTCTTATATACTGTGAACAAATTGTCTCAGTTTAATTATTGTCCCACAACTGAGAACTGGCTGGTTGTGAAACGACTCCTCAGGTATCTGGCAGGGATGATTGATGAAGGCATCCAACTTTTCCGAGACTCCAATTCGAGTCTCCATGCTTTTGCTGATCAAATGTATGAATCCCTTCTTGAAGCATACTCGGATGCTGATTGGGGAGGTGATAAGGACGACTATCGTTCAACTGGAGCATTTATTGTCTTTCTCGAGAAAAATCCAGTGTCATGGAGCTCGAAGAAACAACAATCAGTGGCTAGGTCGTCGACTGAAGCAGAATACATGACGGTCGCAAACACAGCTGCTGAATTGAATTGGATACGTAATATTCTCGCTGAACTTAAAATTGGGTTGTCTCATACTCCAGTGATCTATTGCGGCAACGTCAGTGCCACCCGATTAAGCTCAAATATGCTAGTTCACTCTCGAATGAAACACGTAGTAATTGACTTCCATTTTATCAGGGACCAAGTCCAATCAGGTGCTCTCAGAGTATCGCATGGCTCTGTCATAAATCAAGCCACCGACAACCTCACCAAGCCTCTCTCACG
Source organism: Erythroxylum orinocense (assembly GCA_025531955.1). Taxonomy (NCBI): domain Eukaryota; kingdom Viridiplantae; phylum Streptophyta; class Magnoliopsida; order Malpighiales; family Erythroxylaceae; genus Erythroxylum; species Erythroxylum orinocense. The sequence continues at coordinate 30,251,623 of JANZLX010000211.1, forward strand.
ACAGCCATTCCTTTGTTAGAAACACAAGCTTGGCATTCGGAGATGAGCCAACTTGAGGGGCCCTATTAAAGACAAAGCCTACTTATTGATATGGCTCAAACCTATAACTCAACTCAAATGAAGATAATGGCAGAATTGGTTAATGCATTTAAATGTAATCAAGCAGATTCGTTGTAATCTCCTGAAAATAATTCTAAAAGCACAATCATAGGGATAGACAATTTCATTTTTGAATTTATTCAAATTGATCAATTGTAATTGTATATAAACAGTGAAATTATACATGAATAAGATGATTCATTCTCTCATATAATTCTAGCTCTTATAATAATGTAATATAGTAAAATGTTGTTTGAAAGATAGATGAAATAAAATGTAATGTATGTATAATAATAATGAATGACCATTCTACCCTTGATAAAACAAAACATTTGTTAATAGGGTTGAATGTATAATTGGTATTATAAAAAAATGATTAAGGATATATTAGGTAGTACATATTTATCATTTTACATTCCATCTTAAACCCCCCAAATCGAAAATAATTCATTTTTATTATTTAGAATAGAATGAGATGTAATGTGAAACTTTTTCCTTTTGTCATATTCCATTCCGATCTATTATAAATCCTCCTCCCAAATGATGAAATAATATTACATTCTATTCTATTTCATTATATTCCTAGACCCCTAACTAAACATAGCATTAAGAATTTAGAGATTTTGCTTGCAATTTAAGGATTTTGCCTAACAATTAACCGAACTGGGAGAAGGAAGGAAACATTGTGATTTAGTCACTTTTTTATTTAAAAAAGTCACGTCAATTTAAGTGTGGGTCGGAGTGTACAAAATAAAAAAATTGTCACGTCGTAAATGATATGATATTTAACTAATAAATTATAACTTTTATTAAAATTTTCATTTTTATAAGATTTATTTTGAACGTTTTATAGATATTGAGTTCAAATTAAATGTCTACAAATATTAAGGTTTAACTTGTAATCTACAGTAAGCTTTGAGAATAAAAATATACTTTTGACCTAAAATTTAATATAACATCATTTTGAAATTATGAATAGATAACAATTATGTGATAATTAAATAATATTATAGAAATAAAAATAACTTTTAAAATATAAAAGTTAAATTACTACCAATTCCTTGGAAGGATTATTACTTGGCCCAAGATTGTTGGTATCCGTATCAAGACACTGCATTTATGACTTTTCTTCTCCGGATCAAATGGCATGCAACAAGTTGGAATTTCAAGTTTTCAACACAGCAAATGCCATGTTTTAATTTTCGTTTGAAAAAAAGAATGAAAAAGATATATAGACTTTCTCGGTAAAAAGATCCACCAAAGTCTGAAGTCATCGTAAAAGAAAGTAAAATATTTGTGACCAATTTTTATTAGTTACTGATTATTAATAAAAAATTATCATGTAATTAGATCCTTAAAAGAATCACATTTATGTTATATAATTCTTGTTATTAAATAATCACTTATTAATTAATATATCATACATCCCCAATATTGAATATAAGAAGCCAAATACCTATAAACGATTAGTTTTCTAGTAAGATATAACTAACACTTAGGACCACCTTTGACTGGTGATGGGCTATTACAAATTCCAATATTTATGATTTTATCATAACATTTTAAATTATTGATTTTTGTAAATGATGAATAGAAATTAAATTTAGAATAAAACTTACAAACCTCTTATATAGCTTAAGAAGTTTTTAAAAAAATTCTTAATTTTTAAAATTCTCCAAAAAACATTATATTTTTAAGTTTTTCATAAATAAATTGGTGGTCCATAAAACACGCTATGAAGATTAGATGACTTGGTAACTTTTTCTTTTATATAGATGCTCTGATGGTGATCTCTTAACGTGCATGAATGTTTTAGAGTACACTTCATAACGTGCATGTTTTCATTGTCATCTAGCATCCCAAAATCTCTCTACAGTGAGGACTGACTTTTTGTATGCTGAATATAAATTAAATCTATCAGAGATACCAAAATCTCACTTCTTAATTTCCTCTCACGTGATGAAAGAATACTTCATTTTACTTATACGATACCAATTGATGATAATTGTCAAAACTTTAAACTTAAATAGTAAAAAATAAAAACAAAATTTATAGTATATTTCACCAATAATTTATATTATTAATCCACATAATTTTATCAAAATATAAAAGCAAAAATGTATGTTAAATTTTTTACTTGAGTTAATTAGAAAAACTTAATTTTTGCTTAATTTTTCAAACATAATCTAAATTTTAAAAAATGATAATAAAACATTTAAATTTTTAATTTTTTTCAACTATAACCCAGACTATAAAAAGTGACAAGTATTTAAAATAATGAACTTTCAATTTTTTTCAATTCCATCAACTATCAACGAGCCCTTTCTATCCATTTTTATTCACACACACATCGGTTGTGATCTGGTTAGACTATATGAAAGCAAGACAAGTCTCAACCTGCACCTTGACAGTTGGTAGGATTCATACACTGGACTCCTTCAGTTGCAAGTTCCAAACGCAAATCGCAGGAGAGCTTTACAAGGGCATCTGCTACTATGTCCAGTTTAATGCTAAGCAGGGTTTTGTATGGTGTCATCCAATCTTGCGTTATTTTGAGAAGCTCTTGGTGTTTCATGATTTTGAACGGCGAATTCAAACAGATTCTCATCACCATTCCCTGAAGAAACTCCGTCCTGTTCGCTGGTTATGGAATACACCGATTGACGTGGTTCACAGACGACAGCTGCATTAACTTGAACCTTTTGATCATCGACTTGATTTCCCAACATAGAATGTGAAGACAAGTCCCTGTTGTAGAAGTTCCAGAACAATGCAACAGTTCTTTGCCTTAATGATCGAAAATCAGGAGATGTTATTACATCCCATTGTTCGTAGATAAACACGACTAAGAATACTA
>JANZLX010000211.1:30254678-30264738 GCA_025531955.1 Erythroxylum orinocense
TTCAAGGGTAAAAGCAAATGGAAGTTCGGGGTTTCCTAAAGTCAAATGGGCAGATTTGTGTAAACAAAGGCAAAGGGGAGATTAAGAATCGTTTATGTAAGAGTTGTTAATAATGTCTTTTTGATGATGAGATTTTGAAGAATGATTAAAGACATCTATTTATTATAGACGAGAGGACTTTATGGTTACTTTTTGAAAGGAAACAGCATATTGTCCCTCTCAACTAGATCATCTTATTCTTAGTTTTATAATCAATTTTTAAAAAAAGGACGAAGTAGCTAAAATTAGGAATGAAAAGACTGCTTTCTTGTAACATGACAATTGGATCGGATTTGGTCCCCTTTCTTTAAACCCTAATGCGGTATCTGCTTTTCCATGGGTAGATCACAAAATTAAGGTGACTATTCTTATCAGCCAAAATGACTGATTATATTTTCCTGATGCAATCCGACACCTTAAACCAACTTATTCTCTTGATTCTAACTCTTAGGTTTGGATTGTTATCTGTGGCATGAAACTCTTATCGAAAACTTTTATAGCAAAACATATAAGAAATGAGTTTACCCTTCAAATCAAGATGATCCCTAGAATAAGGTTATCCTGAATAATATATTAGAATAAGTACAACTTTCCTTGTATGGCTAGTAGTTAGGACAGAGTAGCAATTATGGACATACTTCAATTTAGGAGACTAGATCTTCTGTTCAGTTTTACTCTGTCTTATTCTTTCTCATAAAATCTCAGCCATTTATTTTGTGAACTTCACGTGGGTGTCATACAGGACCCACATAAATAAACGGTTGAGATTTATTGGACACAATAAGATACTATAATATTAGACAGAAGATCTGGACTCTCAATTTAATGCTACGATCAATTATTCATAAGGGTAGAAGACGATATGTATGTTAGGAAATGGAACAAACTCAATTGAGATAAAGGAACTGGAGATTAGCTCATACTTGAGAAAGTCTGATAATGCATGTTGCCTTGAGAGATCCTTAAGCTCTCTCCAGCTCTCTACAAAAAGATGGAACTGTTGTATAAAAGTAGCTTCAGTAAGGTGAGATTTTTGGAAACATGGAGTTGGAATTTGGCTCTTGCCTATGAACGACGATGACCATCGCCCAAGGATCCTAACCCTAATTTGGAATGTTCACGAAATGATCTGAAGGAAGGATGGGTTCCTTAACTCCTTTTGCACTGTACCTTGGTTTGATGTCGTTTTACTTGGCCACTACTTCATACGGCATTGTCCAACTTCTTTAGTGGGAGATAGGGTGTCGTTAGTCTCTTTTAGGAACCTAATGTGTTAGATGTTTGTCTCCTTATTGTAGTGTATTGTTGATTCATATTGTAATAGGAGAGTATGTTACTCTCTAATGCACTTATTGTCCTTCGCTTTCTTTAATACAATTAACTTTAATTTTTTTAAAAAAAATTTAACTTTGCAGGTAGGGTTCAAAAAGGTAGGTGACAATGTTGGTGTGACCTAATTTTAAATGATCCTGATGTTAATTTTTTTCAAATGAAGCCGTTTTAAATTAAAAAAATTTAAAACTAAAATAAAATTATTTTAAAAATAAAATCAAAATGATCTCATTTTAAATAGTTTGAGTACCTTGTATCAAATTTTGAATTGGTATTTCAAATTTTACCTTATATTAACTCGTCTCGTTACTAAATTTAAACTTAAACTCAAGCAGCTTCTAAATATATGAATTATAATTTAATTAATTTAATTTAATTAATTGATTTAAATTATTTAATCTAGTTTCAAATTGGATTGTTATAATTATTCGAGATAAAAGGTATGTTATGATTGAGTTTAAATTTGATTAACTTAAATTTGACATATTAGAAACAACCCATTAACTAGAATTTCTATTGGATCTTATTGCTCTCCGTGTAAGCAAAATTTCTACCGGGTCTCGTTGTTGTTAATTTAAATTTGACATATTAATTTCAAATTATATCTAAATTAATTTGTAACTTTTATTTGAATTGATATCTTAAAGAATTTTTCTGAGAAAAGATATCTTAAAGTTTTCAAATGCTTTATAATTAAAAATATATAAAGTTAATAATTGAATGCAATTTAGTTTGCATTTTCCCTAAATCTAAATAGGATCACGAACCACTTCACTCAAATTATCATGATAATGCATGGCTTACTGTTAATACTAAAATACATAAATGACTAAGTTTGAAACGTTGTCATGGCATGTGTAGTACAGTGAAAGAGCTTAAATTCAACAAAACTAGTTTTAATATTTCTAATATATCAAGTTTATGTTATAAGGAATTTCTAAATATTGGCAAAATTAATCTGAGATTTTTTTGGTTTCTTAATTTGTCTATGGTAATAAGATAAAAAGCATTGTAATATGGCTTAAATAATAGCAACGATTTAAAAACCAGATTAGAAGTTAAACCGGTAAAATAAAAGGTTTAAGGTTTAAAAGGTTCAACCATTATCATACTGTTATAAAACTAATTAAAAATTAAATAAAATTAAATAATTTAAAATTTGATTAAAAGAGATTGTACTATCTATCAAAGAATTTGAAGTATAATTTAAAAAATTATAAATAAAAAATGATTGAATTATTTTAGTTTATAAGAACTTATTAGTTGATAAAAATTGACCACTGATCAGTTTTTAACATCAAAAGTTATTTACTGAAAAATTAAAAACTGAACTATTCAAAATTTTTACGACTCAATCGGTTACTCATCTTGAACTTGAATTTTTATGTAAATTATGCTCAGATTTTTTAGAGTTTAGACCAAAATCTTCTCTAAGTTCGAATTTAGGTCTGCTTTTTTGACAATAGATTGGACTTTAACCCGACTCGATTAGGCCCATTTCTATCCTAAGCCTAAATTAGTCAATACTGACATTAAAATTCATTCTAGAATGAAAGTATAGGCACTAGATTTTTGTGAGTAATCGATGCTTTATGTTACGCTCTTTGGGATCCATGGCATGCATTAAAGTCTCAGGGTTGCTGACTAAAATTTAATTAAGTACCTCATCACAGCTTTATAACTTCGAGCTTTCTTAATGAGCTCATGTACATGCCACGCGCATATAAATATAAATTATCTAATGCCCCCATAACTCATAGTTACAAGAAATAAAACTACAACTTTTTTATGCATCTTGGAATCTATCTCTCTCTCTCTCTCTCTATATATATATATGTATATATATATATATATATATATAAGGGTAAAAGACAGAGAGTCCTCTAATTAGGAGATTTAATAAGTCTTTGAAAATTTTGAAAATTGTAATTTACACTTTTAAGATTTTTTAAATTTTAATTAAAAATAATGATGAAACACATGTGTCATAAACATCACATGTGAATCAATTAAATGTTGTTCTTATGATAATCCAATCTAACTCTTAAATTCAAAATAAATTAATTAAATTTGATTTAAATTAATAATTTATTATAATTATCTTAAATTATTAATTTAAGTCAAATTACTTAGTTTGAGATGATTTTTTAAAAGCTGAATTGAGTTATCATGTTAAGACAATTTATTATTCCACATATGATGTTCATATTGCATATGTTTCACTATTTTTAACTAATGTATTAATTTTTTTAGAAAATTGAAAACTATAAAAAAACTTTTTCAAAAAGTTTAAAGATTTAATTTTCTTTATTTTTTTAAACCACATAAAAGATCGACATCTTTTATCCTATACATAAAATATATGAACAAATAAAATGAATTAAATTACAAAATTGCAATTCTTATTCAAGTGAGTAAATATATTGAAAATATGAATTCTCTCGTATAAATAACTTCTTGTTAAAACAATGATATTTACAAAAATTGCAGCACATTTTTCTCTTATTTGAAAACAATATATAGAGATACAATTATACTTTTGATAGAACTCTATTTTAAGAAAAACTTTAATAGACTCCTATTATATATATCCAATTTAATATATTATATTTATCCTAGTTTATTATCTAAATTTAAAAATAACTTTCACACTCCCCTCAATTTGGAGCATAAATATCCAACATGCTTAACTTGTCAATCACATTATAAAAGGCCTTTTTTGAAACTGCCTTTATAAGTATATCAACAAATTGATCTTCAAACTTAACATACAAAACTAAATAATCTTTTGATTTATCTTTTCCTTCATGAAATGTTTGTCAATTTTGTATGATCATGTTGTAAAGGATTCTAGGGAATCTCGATAACAACCTTATTATCATAATAAATATGATAAAGATTCATAGGTTTTGTATGCTCAATCCCTAAATATGATAAAACATACTTAATCCATAATAATTCGTATATTCCATTATCCATACCTTGAAACTTAGGTTCTACACTTAACCTTGCAACAACTTTTCGTGTCTTGCTTTTCCAAGTAACAAGATTTCCTTACACAAAAGTAAAATAACTAGATGTATACTACATCCGTATATTCTTCACTCGATTAATGCATAACTTGACTAACACACTCACTGCATAAGCTATCTCTGACTAAGTATGAAACAGATAAATTAACCTCCCAACTAACCACTCATAGTGCCCTATATCTTTTGGAATTTGATTTGGAAAAATTCCAAGCTTATGATTGATTTCCATAGGCATTTCAACTGGATACAGGCAAGCATTCTAGCTTCAGTCGAGAGGTCAAGTATGTATTTTCTTTATGAAAGAGAAATTCCTTAATATGTCTATACTACCTTAATATATAGGAATTATTTATGTTGTCCTAGGTCCTTCATTTCAAATTGAGTGTCTAAGTTCATGTAGGAGCTTCATCTCTTCGCAGTCATCTCCTGTCAATATTATAACATCAACATACACAATTAAAAATGTTACTTTACCTCCTTTGCATTTTATAAACAAGGTATGATATGCAATATTTGCCATGGGAGAATTAGATAATGTAACATATCCTTGCCTAACATTGGAGCACATACTACCATTGACTTTGAAAACAATGGATTATAGGGATGGACCGATGAACTGTAATTAATTAGAATCTCTAATCATATGATCAGATGCACCTTATCAATAATTTAGATGTTTTTCCTAAAAATTGTAGAGAAAACATTTGCCTTACCCACAATTCCTAAATGAGCAATATTTTCCATGGGCACTGACGTTTCCTCCTTTTTAGATTCCACTTTATTCTTTGGATTGCCATCATAGCCTTTCCAGTAGCCTTTTTTTTTGGTTTTTTGAAAAGTCTAACTAGTCAGGATAACCAATAATTTTATAACAGCGTTGCTTTGAGTGACCTGTTTCAACACAATAATCATTATTTGAGCCCATACAATGATTTTTTCAACTTGCAAACTTTATTTCTATTTGATGAACCAAGTTTCATACTAGGTGGAAGCTCCATGTATAACATCGAACTATTTTAGGGGCCATTCTCGACTTGTTGAAATATAGATAAGAATGCAAATTGTATCTAGCTTATCTATTGGTGCAAAGGTTTCTTTGTAATCTACTATATTTTTTTTTTGTATAACCTGTTACAACCAAACTTGTTTTTATACTTATTGATACTCCCATCAACCTTAAGTTTCACAATATATACTATTCTACACCCAATTGTTTTCTTTCCTTTGAGTAATGAAGCAAGGTCTCAAGTAGAGTTTCTTCTCTTCATTCGTTACCTTAATCCACTTTGGATCATTCAAAACTTCTTGTACATTACTAGGAACAAAAAACTAGATAATTGGTTGAAAACAATGCATATGACTTAGGCAATTTTTGAGTAGAAACATAATCGTTGATAAGGTATTTGACTTTAGAGTTGAGATCAAGTTCTTATTGTTTCTTTAATACACTTTTTTGAAACTTTGTGGATATATTGGAAGAGGAACAAGAAACTCATTACATTATTAGATACTGGACTAGAGATTATTTAAGATTCGTCATTTTGGATATTTTGGATTGACCTTTCAGTTAGTGTTGATAAAATAGGCAAGTTTGCTTTACTATTTTGTTCTTCTAGTTCGGAGCACTTATCTGCATTGTCTGGAATATCGATAACTTTGTCCATTTTTAAGCACTCATCTATATTTCTTAATATGCCTTGTAAGATATTAACTTCACCAGTGTTCTTCACCAGAAGGGAAGATGGTTCTACCTCCCACAAAGAGGCATCCAAAGTTACATGAAAATTTTGAGTTTGAGGATCATAACATCGATACCCCTTTTGAAAATCTAAATATCTGACAAACGCACATTCCTTTTGAAAATCTCAATATCTAACAAACGCACATTCCTTTTGAAAATCTAAATATCTAACAAATGCATATCTTTTTTGCACAAGGATCAAGTTTAGTTCTCAAAATCTTAAGGATATGAGCGTACATTGTACAATCAAAAACTCTAGGTTCAAGGTTGGGAAGACAAGGAAATGAAAGTAAGGATTATATTTTTTGTTGAAGACTTTGAAAATCTAAAACCTGAGATGGTGATCTATTGATGAGAAAAACTGCAGATTTTACTACCTTTTCCCAATACAAATGTGGTATGTTCATTCCAAAGATAGAAGCACGAACCACCTTTAATATTTTTCTATTCATCCTATCCACTAAGCCATTATGTTATGGAGTATAAGTGCATGAGGTCTGATGTTGAATTCCAAGCTGATGCAAAAATTTCCAAGAATGGCATCTATAAATTTTATGGCACTATTAGTTTGCCACACTTAAATTAGTTTTAGATATTGAGTGCTCACCATGTTGACCAACATCACTTTTTAGTAAGTAGTGATATCTAGGTTATATGTGTACATTCATCAATGAATGTCACAAAATATTTAGCCTTAGACAATGAAGGATTTTTTTCTGGTCCCTAAGCATCTGTAAGTATAACACGAAATGACTCAAAACTTTTAGTTAAACTAGGAAAATGAGGAACATGATGGCTTTTTGCAAGTTCATAAACACACAACAAAAAATATGAGTCATTTAAGTTTGAAAAAAGATTTGGCTGTAATTTTCTAAGATACCCAGAAAGATGACCCAACCGTCGATGCCATAACTAGATACTTGCTCAAGCTTTTCTTGACCATTAGTCTGATGTGCATGACTGAATTTTTGTCCTCCATTCTCTATTAAATCCAAGTAATATAGATTGCCTCATTTAACACCATAATCAAGAGTCTTTTTGGCCAGAATATCCTAAAAAACACAGAATGAAGGCCAAAAAGTTATAGTACATTTTAGAGCTAAAGTAATCTATCAAATAGATAGGAGATTATACTCAAATGATGGCATGACTAAGACTAAATTTAATGTAAGAGAATTAGAGAAGGTAGCATATCCTTGCCTAACAATGGAGCACATACTATCAATGAGTTTGAAAACAATGGATTGAAGGGATGGACTGATGAACCGTAATTAACTAGAATCTCTAATCATATAGTCAGATGCACCTGTATCAATAATTTAGATGTTTTTCCTAGAAATTGTAGAGAAAACATTTGCCTTAGCTACAATACCTAAATGAGCGATATTTGCCATGGGCACTGACGTTTTCTCTTCTTTAGATTCCACTTCATTCTTTGGATTGCCACCATAGCCTTTCCAGTAGACTTTTTTTGTGGTATTTTGAAAAGTCCCATTAGTCAGGATAACCAATAATTTTATAACAACGTTGCTTTGAGTGACCTATTTTAGCATAATAATCACATACAAACTTGTTAGATTTATTATTACAATTCTTTCCTGAGCCAGATGATGATCTTTGTTAGTTCTAATTAGTCAGCGACACTGAGTCTTCAGAGCTTGAGCGAGGTCCTCCTATTATTTGTCTTTGTTGATACTCTCTCTTTACATACACATATATGCTTTCCAAGTCAAGTTTTGGGTCTTTGCATAATATCTTTCCTCGAAGCTGATCAAATTCATAATTAAGTCCACTTAGGAAAATATGATCGTGAAGTCTAGCCATTACTGAAAGTAATTGGACTACTCCTTTAATAGTTCCTTCTTAAGAAGTTGACCTATGATCAATTTCTAGAAAAATAGCCATAAGCTCATTAAAACATCTTGATAATACCATCTTGTTTACATTTCAAAAAGATTTCTGATTCAATTTAAAGAGCCAAGTTTCATTTAGATCCATAATAGAAAGTTTTTGACACAACCTCCCATATTTCTTTGGTAGTAGAAAGACAAATAAATCGTTGCATTAGCAACGAACTCATTGAATCGGTAAGCTAACTTTTCACTCTTTAATTTTCAGTAATCCATATCTCAAAATTTTGATCTTTAGGTGGAGGTTTTTTTGCTGCTCCAATGAGATATCCAGCCTTAGTGCATGCTTCTATTGTTAGAAAGGCCTAACTCACTCCCAAAAGCTAGCTCAAAAGGGGAAGGTTTGCACATTATTATAAATTGTTGAATGCTCTTATACTTATCCGATGTGGGATTCCTGACATACCTCCTCAACCCAAAGCAGGGTTGGACATCTGATGGGCATATTGGGCAAAGGGACATAACCAGGGATGGCCCCAAACTATCCATATATGCAAGCTCTGATATTGTATTAGAAAGGCCTAATTCACCTCCAAAATCTAGCTCAAGAAGGGGAGGTTTGCACACTATTATAAATTGTTGAATGTTCATATACCTGTCTGATGTAGGATTCTGACATCTATTCACATTTTCATTAGTTGAGACAATAACAGAGTAATTGGTCTCATCGAGTATAATACTTGATGGAAAAACAAATTGGTCTTGTTTGATGCTAATTGGTTGTGTTGGTGAGTTATTCGTTGTTGCTGAGACAAGAGATCTGACAAGAGATCCTCAGGAATCCATTTGATTTTGAGTATAGGATTAAAACTAAAGGTTTCAATTCAAAGTTTAGGGGGAGTGTGTGATGCCGCGTGTTTCAGAGTCTAAATCTTGAATATGTAAAAGTAGAGACAAGACTGAGCAATAGAAATAAATTGAGTCCTGGAAAGAGGTTTGCAGTGAGAGAAACTCCTGGAGTGATAAAAGTTGACGATCTTCTCGCTTTGCTCTCAGTGTTAGTAGTTTGTTTTCGTGAGTGCCCAGTAGTGCGGGATGTCGGACCATAGAATCCCTCACTTATGAGGGTCACCTGGCCAAGAAGGGCAGGACGCGTAAGTGTGATGAGGAACCTCCACCACCAAAGGTGTCCTACACCGAGGCTATCACTGGGGGCACCCCGACTGCTGTTGCAGCTGAGAAGGATGGCTGGCCAGCGAATGCTCCAGTAGAAGTCGAAGCAGGTGACATCACGCGGGTTGCCGGAGAACGCGGGGGCAGTCTTCTCCTATCCCAGAACCTGCAATCGAAGCTGGATAAATAATGGGAACTTACCGTGGTAGTGAAGCTATTGGGTCACAGAGTCGGCTATAACGTTCTCGTTACCCGCTTGAGGAACCTCTGGAAGCTACGAGGACCCATGAACATTGTGGATCTTGACCATGATTTTTTCATGGTTAAATTCCAGGAGGAAGGGGACTATCTCCATGTGCTCACCGATGGTCCTTGGGTGGTGTTTGGGCAAGTGCTCGCAGTCCAGAGATGACTTCCTTTGTTCAGGCCGTCCCATGCTACGATCACCCGTGTAGTCGTTTAGATCAGGAATCCCAATCTTCCGATAGCCTGCTACCACCTGACGATTCTTACCGAGCTGGGGAACCTTGTGGGCAACACTGTAAGGATAGATGGGGCTACGTTACAAACTCAGCGTGGGAGGTTTGCCAGAATCGCAGTGGATGTCGATTTAAATGCTCCCCTGGTACCCAGTGTCGACCTGGATGGTGAACCATTGCTGATACTCTACGAAGGCCTTCCGCAGGTTTGTTATACGTGCGGTATAGTGGGAAATTCACCTATTGCATGTCCACGCAAACCAACTGTGTCCGGTGCTGCTCCAACGACGCACGACGAAGCTGGAACGGGAGGCACCGACCCTAGGGTGACCATGGAGGCGTCTCGCGGGAGCTTAGGGGAAGGGATTGCTAACGGCTATGGGTCGTGGACCAATGTTCAGAAGCGCCGCTCGC
>JANZLX010000211.1:30288734-30301984 GCA_025531955.1 Erythroxylum orinocense
CGGATCCAATTCCAGTTTAAGAAACTGATGAACTTGAAAATTATAATTTTAATCCATTTTTAAAAGAAAACAAATTCAAAAATAACTAATTAAGAATTTCCTCTCATAAAATATTTCATAAATTTATATTGTCATGGCAATATTTCTAATTTATAGTTAAAATAATTATAAACTTGAAAATTACTAAAAAAATTAAAAGATTATTTTACAGATAAAACAACGTTTTCAGTAAGCTTATTAGAATTTTTAATACAAGTAGAATGTAAAATCTATTAATAAGAATTGAGCTTGAATCCAGCCATTATCATAATAACTTGAACTAACCATTTGGTTAGTTAACCCTTAAAATTTATTAGCTCTTTAATATTTTCATTTCTATTAATCAATGTGGAATACTCTGACATTCTCCCTCAAGTGCAACTAAGACTGAACATTCAGTTGTCGCTTGAATTAAATGCAGTGGTAATCAAACCGAGCCACTTGAAACTGGAGATCTAAATGGGCAATCGGAAAATTAATAATCTAGGCCAAACTTGTTCGAATATTATATTATAATTTTTGATATAGGTAGAGTGTAGAGTCCATTAACAAGAATTGATATTTGGGTCCAACTATTACAACAATGACTAAAAGTAGTCATTTGGTTACTTGACCCTTGACATTTATTAACCCTTTAATATTTATATTTTTAATCAAAGTGGGTAATCTTACAAAGCCTTGTGTTACTCTTTGAAGCAAAATATAGTGCTTGAGATGAGAACACAATGACCTGAAGAGAGAGCCCACTCGGTTTTCCCTTCACTTTTTGCTGGCTTTCTTGTTTTCCCTTGAACTAGAAGCCAGCACATTGTGTATACTGACTGTAAGCTTCTGACTGCATGGCAATGGGGGCACGTGTAATAAAATCTGGAAGATCAAATGCGTCTACGAGCTCCCTTGCAATGTTCCTCACTTGGAAACTCAGGTACTCTGAGAGTTTGTGGATTGCCTGCACGTTAGTGAAAGTCAGATTAATATGAACATTCTCAGGATTGTTTTAGCTATATGGATGAGAGACCAGGAAGGATGAGAATGCTTTGATTTCCAATCCTCAATGTGTCTTGATAACCTAGAATGAAGATGATGAGAAAATTAGGATATGGGGTTCATGTTTTTCTAGCTAATGAGCTCATTTTACAAATCTGTCTTCCTCTTTAGGGCATGCATGAAACATTCAATAAGGAAAAGATTGATTCTTCTTCAATCAACTGCACCTTTGGTTAATTATTAATTAACACCGTATCCTTTTCTTGTTTCTTACTATATTGTGAAATCAGAAAAGCAATCCTGCAACCTTATGATTCTTAGTAAAAAAGACAATACTTTAGCTTTGTTTGGAGCAACATAGTCGACGTTACGGTAGGTTCCTATGTCCTTCCAGATTCGATCCAAAGCATAAAGATCACAGACAAGTTTGAGAGCAGCTTGAGAATGTGGATCAGGGCATCTGACATAGAAAAAGCAAGTTTAGCAGCAAATTAACAGCATAAAAATGGATAGGAACAATTTGTCATTCCAGGAGTAGGAAATACTTCTGTACTGCTTCAATAAACTTTTCAAGGATGACTGACTCAATATGAGACTCTGCAAGTGTAAGAAGGTGATTCAAGCATCGATTCCAAGCACCAAAGCCACCAAGAGTTTTGGCATGTTTCCTTAATCGTAGAGCAACACTTTGTAGCAATTTAGACGTTCGATACTGAAATGTCAAGAGTAACAGAAGCTGTAAATACAGATAGACTATTCTACCAGTTACAGCAGCTTTCAGACGTTACAAAATCAAGTAACTTACTCTGAAGGCATCCAACTGGAATTTAGGATCGCGCAAATGTTCTTCACCTTCCCAACGTGCAGTCACAGGATTTGGTTGAGACATATAAGTGTTCATGGATTCTCTCAAATAGTTCCAAGTAACTGTCAGAGTCCCACCTTGGAACTTTTCCTGGTATTGCTTCAAAAGAAAGCCTGCTACCTGGGTTACCATTGAATCTTCAGATAACTCCACCAAAAGCAGAATATAGATTTCAAGAAAGAGAATAAAGAATTCATTACAAACTCGACTGCGAACTATCTAAGAGGTTGAATTCAACCATCATTTACCAGTCTGCAAATCAAACCTTTACAATCTCTTGAAATGCCAGTCATTTTTAATGTATTCTATGTACGTATACATCATCCATAAGATGGTCCATAGTCTTTAAATAATTAGAAATATGATAGGGAACCCTGCAGGCATATTCCACTTGTAATTCCACTAGGTTAAGGAACACGATACAAAGATGACCACAGAAAATCTAGCTACTAGGCTTCTTCAAATTTATTGCTCTTCAGGTTTCTAATGACAAATTTTAGATCATTTCTAATTTCGAGAGGTAAATCAGGGTGAGTGCAGATGCAGATAGCTACCACAGTCTTAAATCTTACTTAAACCACCCAGAGTTAGCTCCATAAATTTAATTGTCAAAATCCTTTGAATAAGCTAGACGTTCACATCCTAAATTCTCAAGTAAGGTGCAATAACCTGTTGCAGTAGCACTGTGTTGTCCCCTTCAAATGTCTGAAAAATGTCATGATCATTCCTCAAGCTACCAAACCGGTTGACAGCTGCATATCCATGTCCACCACATGCTTCCCTGCAAATACTCAATGATTTTGCTGTATATGATGTCACATAAGCCTTGAGACCAGAGGAGAGTGTATGAACATCTCCAGCCAGTTGTTCATCATGAGTCTTTTTCATCTCAGAATACTTCTCCACCAGATGCAGAGTGGCAAAATGGAATGCATAAGCTGAAGCAAGCATTGGCATCAGCTTGTGCTGATGAGATTGATAATCAAGTATACTGACTTCAGGTTGTTTGGGAGGGCCAAACTGCTGGCGCAATAAAGAATATCGGGTGGCAATTATGACAGCAACCTTCAAAACACCAACCGAAGAGTATGCAAGGCCAACACGTCCACCAACAAGCTCCCCTAACATAGCAATAAATCTTTTATTTATTGTAGGAAGACAACTTGTGTACTTGCCATCTTGTGAAACATCTCCAAATCTATTGAGAAGATTGTCTCGAGGAATTCTTACTGAATTGAATCTCAATGCTCCATTATCTACCCCATTTAAGCCAACCTTGAGTCCACAATCATGTATTTCAATACCTGGAAGCGTCTGATGGGTTTCCATATCCCTTATGGGAACAATGAAGGCATGTACACCCATATCACAGACTCCTTTATCATGGGTAGGCAGCATCAATTTGGCAAAAACGGTTGCAAATTTTCCATGAACAGCGGCATTGCCAATCCACCATTTTATTGCCCCATCATTTGGTGTGTTTATAATGAATTCATCAGTAATTGGATCAAAAGTTGCCACAGTTTGAAGGCCTTGAACATTGGAGCCTGTGAAAAATTAAAATAAGCACTTACATAACGTCACTTGTGCTAAAAGAAGATACTGTAAAGGTCAGAAACCTCCCAAAATCATTGGAAAAATACAAAAAACCATGTGCAACGTCAAAATCCCAACTTATCAAGCATGCACACAAGCGGAACAGCACTGGAGGAAATGTTGAGGGATAATAAATGACTATAATCAACCACTAGAAATTCTAGTTGCAACAAATAAAGTTGAAACGTGAAACCTAGATGGCAATCCATATCAGGACATCATGAATTTCTAAATCTGAATTCCTGCTTCACAAATTCTATCAGATGTTGTTCCCAAAACATTTCAAGGTGGAAGTAAGATATAGCTTCTTCAAGGCATTGATCTCAAAATTACGCTCAAGTTTGGTATATTGAAAGCTCCAACTGGAAATCTTCATGAAACTCACTAGATTAGACAAAAAAGTGTGTTGGACTTGGTGAAACGTGTCTAATGCACAATAACAAGCTGAAGAACTTTTAAGATGACACAGCAAGACATTACTCATTTAAGCAACAAACTACAGAACCATATTGAAGTTTACCATGATGAAGCTCTGTCATGGCAAAACAGCCAGGATAATCCAGATTGTCAATACCATCGAAGTACTTATCCTTATGCTTTTTGGTACCCAAGTTGAGGACAGAACTTCCCCAAAGACTGCACAAATTCTACTTAAGCGTCAGTGTCATGTCTAATATATAACATTGATGCTGAACCGAACAGCATCCATTTGGAATGAACAACTCAACTGGAAATTAAAGGTAATATTATGAATCCTTGTCAATACAGAGCCCCAGTGTATCAGCAGTATGAACCAAAGGGCGATAACTAATATAAAGCACAACATTTTCAAATCAAAGCTTAATTCTTAGCTCCTCCACCGTGTGCAACCCCCTCCTTCCCCAAGATAACGAACAACTGACCCAAAGAAGAAAGAATTGCAAAAAAATAAAGGGAACAACCAAAGGCAGCTGACCTTAATGGAAGAGCACTACAGAAAAATTCAGATCATACGGTTAAACTCATCACAATCTGACATGTATTCAGTATTTGATGGCATCAAGCAATTTTCAGCCAGGAAAGATTCAAAGTTTTTAGATTTCAGAAAAAAAAGTTGAACTTCTTTTTCACCAAGGAACAGTTTGACGCAAAACTTTGGTTAAAAAGATCATACGAAGGAATTCCGTTTCCATTTGGAAAGAAAAGAGCAGAAGAAACTAAAACCATCTTCTTATTAACCAAAACCAGATCATAACAAGAGATCATGTCACAATTCTCCAATCCAATCACAGTCCCACATTCCGATCAGGAAAAGAAAACCTTTAAAAGATAAAGAGAAGCAAAAGAACAAACCTGAACTGAACACCCATCTTAATCCCAAGTGACAAGTCGAAAGCACCAGCAGCTTCAGTAATGGCAAAATACTTGGCAGGTTCCTCCAGCAGATACCTCAAAGGCCTAATCCCAGCTTCCCTCACCAAACCCGAAAGCTGCCTCCAACAAAGCTCTCTGTACTCATCTTTTGGAATCTCAAGTGGGGTTTGCAAGTCAGGCCTCGACATTAAAAACTCCAATATCTTTTCCTGTATGTCCCTGTACTTCCCTCTCATGAACACCGACAGTTTCTCAGTCTCCACCGACAGCTTCCTCGCCTTGGCGCAGGTTAACATGTCCAGTTGGTCCAGAGCTCGTGGGACTGGCGTCAGGTGCAAAACCAGACGCCGTATGCGGAGGGACACGATCTGGGTCTCGTTGTCGGACGTGGAATTCGGGTCTTTGTGTTCCATCTTCGAAGACAAACACACAAGTAAACGTCAAGTAATGGCTTTTTGGTTTTTACTCTGTTCATATGATATTGGATGACGTGGTTAGGTGTTCTACATGGCACGTATCCATAGTTTATGGAATGTAACTAATAATAATATTATTATTAGCTTAGTGTACCTTTCCCTAGGGCTTCTTAACTTGTAACATGAATCTTTTAAAAATTCAACCGTTACTACCAATTTAGCCGTAGAACTGTTAAATTTTTAACTTTTTAATTCAAATTTATTTTAATATTTTATATTATAAAAATTAATCAATTTATTAAGTAATCGGTCAATTTTTATAAATTAAGACATTTTTTATAAATTAATAAGTTTTATAAATCAAAATAAATAAATTACAATTTATTTAATAATTTCTTTTTTAATTAAACTTTAAATTCCTAAATAAATAAAGAAAATCTCTTTCAATCATAGTTCAAAATTTTTAATTTTATTTAATTTTTAAGTATTTTTTATGACGGTTTAATACTGATTTAACATTTTAAACTTTAAATCTTTTATCTTACTAGTTTAACTTTTGATCCGATTTTTAAAACATTGAGTAATATAATTAAGGCTAAAATATATAACAAAATTTCTGATTTAAAAATGAAAAATATTGAATTTTTTAAAATTTTGAAATTTGTTTTTTTGGATTTTTAAGAAAAATTTCTCCCTAATTTCAATTAATAATTAACAATGAAATATACATAGTATAAATATTATATATGAATTATTCAAATGTTATTGATATAACAAGTTAGTTCAGGTACTTAAAATTAATCATTTTAAAATATAGTAAATTAGTTTAAATTGAATATAATTAGTTCTAATTCATATTTGAAATTAAATTTTTTTGAGATTATAAAACATAATTAGAAAATATTTATATTAAAGTTTTTTGTGATTAAAATTTTTATTTTAAAAAAATATTTTATTTCTTTATAATATTATTTAGTTATTAAATAAGTCTTTCTATTATATTACATTAATTTTGTGTCTATTTATAATTTCAAAATAATGTTACTTTAGAACTTAAGAATTTTATTATAACAATGATTTGAGTAAAAAATAGATTAAAAAATTAATAGAATAAGATAAAAACAAATTATATGATAATTAAATAATATTTTAACAAATTAACTTTAAAAATGTATATGGACTAAAATAAAAATAGATCAAATTTGATGATATACAGCAGAACCATGGCCTTCAATAATAGAGAAGATTAAATTCCTTCTCCTGTGAAGAAGGAACTGGTACATCGATGGAACTGATAATATATGTCTGCTTGACATATTAAGTGGAAGTGAGACAATCAAACACATACGTATTGGAGACACTCAATTCAGAAAGGAAACATCATATTATTTAAGAAGACAAACTGGACGAAGACGATAGTTATGATAAGCTACATGTTGGTGTTAGCAATCGGACATGGAGGAACTGATACATCAGTGACTCCTTCCATCATCAGTACTACACTCTTCATGGAAGGACGAAGAGCTGGTTCGTCTTGTATACACCAAAGTGCAACAGCAACCATTTTCCCCAACCCCTTCTTTTCTACTTGTTCGCCAGCCACGAGCCTGTCCAACTCTTGAGTCGTGAAACATTTGTATGCCCAAGTCGAAAGGCCAATCTCATCCGGATTTGCTGCCTTGATTTCCATGTTCTTTCTGCAGCAAACTATTTCCAGGAGCACTATGCCAAAACTGTAAACATCTGCTTTTACTGATATTGGAACATTCTTATGCCACTCTGGTGCTAGATACCCTCTTGTTCCTCTAACAATTGTGAGTGTTCTGGTTTGATCAGGCATTAACAGTTTTGCTAACCCAAAATCAGAAATCTTGGCATTCCAGAAATCATCCATCAGTATGTTCTGTGGCTTTATGTCACAATGAATAATTGGTGCTTCACACTCTTCATGGAGGTACAGAATGCCTCTAGCAACATCAAGTGCAATTCTGATTCTTTCGTCCCAATTTGGTCTAGTATTGGACTTGAATAACAGATCTGCAAGTGATCCATTTCTCATGTACTCGTAAACCAGAAGTCTCTTGGAATCTGTAGCACAGTATCCTAACAACCTGACTAAATTCCTGTGGTGAGTCTTCCCTATAGATCGCATCTCTGCTCGGAACTCCTTTTCTCCTTCATCCACCAACTTTTCCAATCTTTTGACAGCAACAATTTCCTTGCCCTTGCACAAAGACCCTTTGTACACTGTACCAAATGATCCCTTTCCCAACTCTTCTGTGAAGTTTTTTGTTGCTCTTTTGAGTTCGTTGTATGAGAATAATCGCAAGGTGAAGTCCAAAGTCAAGCCATCTTCTCCAGTTTTCAACAACCTGCTGTATCTCAGAAATCTTAACTTGTACATGTTCACTCCAGAGATTATGAGAGCACCACATGAAAACGTCAGGAAACCAAAAATCATCAGAAGAATTTTCACAGTTTCTTTGTGGCTTCGCAGCACTATCGGAGGAGGTAAAATTGACGGATTGGGAGAGGTCTGAGAGCCTTCAATACTTCTTTTGCCCACTTTTAAAAGAGCTACTGTAGATGTAGATGTATATGTAAATGTTTGCGTAGAACTGGAAGCGCTCCTTCTAAGATAATTCAATGGAAGATTCTGTTTCTTACAGAATCCATCCGACAACAGTGCTGCTCCACAATTGCAATCTTCTAAACAGGAGTTGCTGCAGTCTTCCTGTGACATTTTTGTTTCATTATAGTAAAGTCCTCTCCATGTTATGGATTCCACTGGAGTGATACTAAACAAATTTTCGTTTCCTTTGCCATTTTGACACCCTACCAGCGAATAGTTTCTCTCGCAACCCAGAAGAGGTTGATTGGGGTCGATATATTCAAAACTAGGAAGACATTTACAGTATGGTAGATTATCATTGTATGTGCAGAAGCTGTTGAAACCGCAGTAGCCATTTATTTGACAGTAATCTGCGGGTGTCTCCCACTCAATCTTTTGTTTAGGTTCATTGCTTCCATTATACCAGTGAGAATATAATCGGAAAACTCCATTAGTTTCAAGAGTTGCGCGATATATGGTATTATTTGCCATCATCGAGCAATCTGTGATGTTTTGTATAATGTTTGATGTGGCATTGATAAGCTGCAGGCTACCAGTAATGCTTAGACGAAGAAATAACTCTTTCTCGTTATAAGTCCGAGTGCTCCAGTAAGCATCGTCAGGTGCGTATGGAGAATTTAATGGGTAGAGAACAAGGTTCCCATCACCTTGCATCACAAGAAGAAAGCGTCCAGTGGAGTGCTTGGTTTCTGATGAACTAGAAACCAATTGTTCACCAGCAAGAAGATGCTGACCTCCTAAAATGGTGTCAGTAGGGTTTCTGAAAGTTTCCCAGATCACATCACCATCCTTGCTGTAGAGAACAAAGTTACCGGTGTCAAGCATGGAGGCATAGGAAGCAGAAAATTTGTCAGTTCCGATCTGTTTCTCCAATCCTTCTGTCCTGATAAGAAACTTCCCGTCCTGTGTTAGAATCACACTGGAGTTGGCAGGAAGAACTGGATCATCACGATTCGCAGTCCAGACAACAATGTTTTCGAGCTTTCCAACCAGCCAAATCCCAATTGCAAAGCCATTATCTTGTTGGTAGAAACCAAATGCAAAACGTCCAGAAGGTGATAACCAAGAATCGGGTTTGAATGAGGTGGAAAGTGAGGAACCAGGACTTACCTCACCCGATATTCTTGGCTGAGCTGATGAAGTAATGCACAGGATGGACAGAAGCAAGAGTATAGAAAACCTGAAAGCCATAAGAACGAACACTTGTTTCTTAACTGTTTACATCAGATAGCAAATGTTAAGACATGGTGGATGTTCATGTGGATGGTAGGCATTCTCGTTCTTATTTGCAAAGACTTGCAGGTCAAGGTGCATTCAGAGAATTTTTCCAATAAGTTTCACGATCTAAGATTAATTAATTAAATAGAAGAAGCTGATTTAGGGTCTTCAAGACCTTGACTTGGAAAATCTGAAAATTGTGATGATCTATATTGAATCATTTCGTAAAAGCATCTTATATTCGGGATAAGATCTTCTCGCAGAGTAGGCACAAGATTTCATCCCCTTATATTCTGCCTCAAGCCAATCTGTTTGTCAGCTGTTCACGTTAGACAGCAAATGCCTAAGGATAATTAATTCAAATTTGAAGTTGTTTAAATTCCTTTAGAATAGGTCTTAGATTATATTTAATCTTATCTTATAAATTAGATTTAGTGGCTGAAAAATCTATTTAATTGTTTGTATTTTATCTATATAAAGTAATGAAGTTCAATAATAAAAATATGAGTATGTTTTGATATTGTTCAATTTTTATAAAACCCTATCTTCTTCTTCTTCTTTTATTCAAAATTCCAACAAAGAGACTTCCTGATGTTCACGCGGATGCTCTTAGTTGTCTGCAAAGACTTGCAGGTCAAGCTGCCCCACCAGGTGCATTTGCAGAGGGCATTTTCCAATGGTTTTCAGAATCCAAGACTTACTGAAACAGTTGATGTAGGGATCAGAAGACCTTGACTTGGAAAATCCGATACTTGTTATGTCAAGTCTAGCTAGTTTCGTGGAATACACTGCACCACATCAAGCTATCCAACTGGCAAGGCAGGTCAGCCTGAGTCTACACGTCATTGCGCTTATTGTCAATTCTATCAGTGTCCTTTATTATGCTTTAGTTCTGCGAAAGCTCCCATTATCTTTCCTTTAACTAAGTTGTTAATCTCATGGCTTTAGTGTCGGCGCTGTGTATGCTGTTTCAATGCCTTCTTTGTGTGCATGTAAGGTCTCAACAGAACCAATCCAATGTCATAGACTTGGGTTCTTCAGTCATTCCAAAAACTCCTCCCACTTCATGGCCCTCCCCTTCTGGGCAATTTGCTTTTGGATTCTATCGACAAGGCAATGGATTTGCTGTTGGAATATGGATGATCAGTGAGCCTGGAACCACTGTCGTTGTCTGGACAGCTAATCGGGATGATCCCCCAGTTTCAGAAAATGCAAAGCTAGAGTTAACCAGAGATGGTAGACTGATCGTTGGAACGGCGCAAGGTGAAACCAAACCAATTGCCAATATATCAAATCCTTCAGATTCAGCCTCTATGCTTGATTCTGGTAACTTCGTGCTATACTGCAATGGTGAGATCATCTGGCAGACCTTTGATTTCCCAACTGACACATTATTAGAAGGCCAGAATCTGACAGCTGGCAATGAATTGGTTTCTAGTATATCGAGCTCAGACCACTCAAGCGGACGGTTTCAGCTCAGTATGCAAACTGACGGTAACCTTGTTGCCTACCCAATTATGTCTCACGAACAAGTTGATGCTTATTGGAGTACTGGAACTTTTGCTGCAAGCTATCGACAATTGAATCTTGCATCTCTAGATAGAAGATGCATTCTTTATTTACAAGCAGGAAGTGATCGGCCCAGATATTTGGTGAACTGCTCTAATCCCACAGAGAAGGAGACGATCATCTATCGGGCAACATTGGATGCTGATGGGATTTTCAGGCTGTATTCTCACCATTTTGAGAACAACTCTGTCACAAGTGTGTCTATGGAGTGGACCATATTGCTGGACCAATGCGATGTCAAAGGTGCCTGTGGCTTCAACAGTTACTGCTATAGCATTGGAGGCCAAAGCAACTGTTATTGCTATCCAGGTTACTTTCCTGTTGAGCAGAGTGGGAACTGGAGTTGCTCCGGTAATCACAGTGAAGACATTTGCATGAAAGACTGCAAACTATCTTACAATATGACTTCCATGGAGAATATGTGGTTGGCTGATTTTCCTTACTCTTATTCACCATTAGGACCACAGGAGTGTAGCATTTCTTGTGAACAAGATTGTGATTGTTGGGCTGCTGTACATGAAAATTATAGATGTGGAAAGTTTAGGCTTCCACTAAGATATGGAAGACACAGTTTAAACAGTTCAGCTACAACCTTCTTGAAGTTGATATTGCCAACTCCATCAAAAAGCCTCCCATCACCATCACCTGTTGTAATAAAAGAAGATTCAAGCCTAGTTAAGATCCTTGCAACAAGCTTAGGCGCTATTGCGTTCTTTTGTTTTGCTCTTCTAGTATTCAGTTTCCTTATGTACTACAATGGAGTTCACAGTTACAAAAAGCTTTCAGGAAAAGGAAATTCAGAGATGACAGAGGAGTTCACTCAACGAGCATTTTCCTATAGGGAACTTCAGAAATCAACGAATGATTTCAAAGAGGAGCTGGGAATGGGAAGTTATGGAGCAGTTTACAAAGGAACTTTACAAGGGAGTAACAAGACTATTGCTGTGAAAAGACTTGAGAAAGTAGTTGAAGAAGGGGAGAGAGAATTTCGAGCTGAAATGACCGCCATTGGAAGAACCCATCACAGGAACTTGGTTCGTTTGCTTGGATTTTGCGTGGAGGGGTCTAAAAGGCTTCTTGTATACGAGTACATGAGCAATGGATCACTAGCAGAAGTCCTGGGGGAAGCTGAAAAGCGACCAGCTTGGAAGGAAAGAGTCAGAATTGCAATGGAAGTAGCTAGAGGCATACTCTACTTACACGAAGAGTGTGAGGTCCGTATCATTCACTGCAATCTGAAACCACAGAACATACTCATGGATGAAACTGGGACGCCAAAGATTTCTGATTTCGGGTTGGCAAAGCTACTACTACCTAACGAACCAAGCAACCCCGACAGATTTACTGGGACAAGATCGTATCTCGCGCCAGAATGGCAGATGAATGCTATTGTATCAGTAAAAGCTGACATCTACAGTTTTGGAGTTATCCTGCTGGAGATTGTTTGCTGCACAACAATGAACATTTCCGTAACAGCAGTGAAAACGCTTTCCTGTTGGATACATGAATGCTTCATGACTAGACAGTTGAACAAGCTCGTGGAAGCTGACGATGAAATGGATCATAAAACCCTGGAAAGAATGGTGAAAGTGGGACTATGGTGCATACAAGAAGATCCAGTTTTGCGGCCTATAATGAAGAGTGTGATCCTGATGCTGGAAGGAATCATGGATGTTCCTGTTCCTCCATTTCCATCTCTTTCCCTCTAGATCAAATATGTCCTCAACTATATCTTTGGTATGAAATGTGTTCATATTAAAAATGGATGTTCCTTGACTATAACCAAAATTAAATGTTATTATAATTGCAAATTACAAGCGTAATTAAAAAACAATCATAATTATAATAAATTACACTAATAACTATATTCAACAATTTAAAACCTTGCTTATAATACAAACTTCCAATATTTAATTTTATTACTTAACAGCCCAATGACTTCACCCAGTTTAATTAATTTCGCATATCTAGTAGTTTAATTTATTTAAAAATCAACTTCTAGCTAATAAATTTTATTCATTTTTTAATAACTTTAACTTTGATTTTAATGTTTTTATAAATTAAATAAAAATTGTATTAATAAAAGGCTCCTAGAGGGAGATAAGATCTTCTGTCCAGTTTTATCGTGTCTTATCCTGTCCCATAAATTTCAGCCATTTATTTATGTGAGTCCTACGTAAATTCTGCATAAATAAATGGTTAAAATTTATAGGATAGAATAAGACACCATAAAATTAGATTGAAAATATGCAATCTCATATAAGAGCTACAAAAATACACCACAAATCCAAGGAAATAAAGCATTTGTCAGTTCCGTGGTTCCCCACTCAACTCCCAGCAGCTAAGATATTTAAAGAGCAATATAAGTACTGTCTTAATATGTTACCACAGTTCCTTTCTCAGCGTCGTTGCTTCTGCTGTCAATTTAGTTTCTCATGTCTCAACCCTTGTTTCTTGGTTATTTGGTTACGAGCTCTCGAATGTATTTGACCTGCATTCTAAGCTTCGATGTTACTTATGGCCATATTTCCTGTGGTCCTTGTATCTCTATGGTTGACTTGAATGTTTGAATATC
>JANZLX010000211.1:30310400-30321207 GCA_025531955.1 Erythroxylum orinocense
TTCACTTTTCTTTTCTTCTTCACCTTGATTGACATTGCAAGATCTTCAGCCAATTTCAACACAGCAGGTTTTACAAAACAATTCATCCCAACACTTTTTTCAAAAAAAAAAAAGAATATCACAATTTTAAGAAGTAATTTGTATTTTATTTGTGATTTGTTAAGAAAAATAAAAGGATTAATAACCTTCACTCTCTACGCAGCAAATAATATAATTGCCTCGTCAACTAAGCCATCGGAGTTCTTGAAATGGAAGAAACATTGAGGCATTTGAAGTACCAATTCCCAGAATCCTCCTGCCTAAAATCGTTGAGCATGAGCTGGTAGACTCGACCTGTTGTGGGGTTACATCCAACACCATCCCACCTACAACAGTCAAAATCTTTCCTCCATGTTAACATTTCTTTGGACAAGCTACAATTTGGGCAACTGAATGAAGCTTTGAGCTGCAAGAGAGCAGCTCTCTCTTCCACCAAACATGCAGTAGAGCCCCAGCCTTGCAGTAGTAATAACAATAGTTTCAGCATCATCATTACTACTAATAAACGCAGTTGATAGTTTATTCCTGCCATTTCTACTGATATATTGCAGAGACGAATTCTAGTGTAGTTTCATATTGAATAAATGATGGTTAGCGTTAATCCTTTTATAGGAGACTCTCATCCAATGGGTGCTTCAATATGTTTATGGTGGTGATGCATGTCATGACGAAATTTTTGGAACAGGAGACAAAAAAAGTGTGGAAATATATAAGATGTCGCATCTAATATTCACTTTCTTTTTATTAATATAATAAATTTAAGTCGATAAAAATAAATCATAAAAATTATTAAAATAATTTTTTAAAAATTAATATCTTATCACTTTTAAAATTTTTTTACTAACATTTTTGAATCAGATGAATTTAAATATTCTGATACTTTTTTTTGTAACGTTTTTTTATTAAACTTATATTAATTTATGTAGACAAAAATTATAAAGCCAGTAGGCAATTATTCGAACACGCTAATGTCTTACCGTATTCACCACTTCGGTAGTAAACGGTAGGGTAAGGCGTTCATAAAGTCAGGGATTGACAAGAGAACGAAGACTTGGAATAATTAGTGAAGAAAACTGAAAAGTACGCTTGACTAATACGATTAGTATGCTTGACATTCTACAAGTCATGGATTTCACGGTTATTTCTACACTGAGATCTCATCTCATTAAAATATTCTCTTCATCGTCGTTTTTTTAAAATTTATTTTTGGACTCCAGCTTTAAAATGATTTTTTATATATGTATTTTAGTTTAAATTGATTGAATATATATATATATATAAGTGTTTGGATAAATCATAAAAAATAATAATGATAAAGCAAACATACGCATGTGATGGAGTAAATTATGTGTGATTTAGAAAAAATTTTGCAAATTACTTTCAATTTGTATAAAATAAATGAGTCGTTAAAGATTAAAACAATAGTAGCCTATCAGACAATACTAGCCTGTTAAAATGAATGGAGCAGTTAGCAAGTCGAAAATAGAAGAAACCTATTATAAAAGTGAAGGAGCCTCTTGTTGAAATAAACACGTACAATATAATACGAAAATATAAAAGATTAGGAAAAAAATAGAAGAAATACGTAGTCGATTTATACTGGTTCGGGTTACAACATAAGCGTATGTTCAATGCCTAAGAGTATTTTACTATAAAATCAAGTAGTAATTTGATGAGCCTCTCTAAGTTCACGACTTGATATTTTTCAAGGTTCTTCGTCACGATTTTGGATCACTAAGTATTTGCCTATCTGTCAACTACCTGGATCGTTTCCTACAACTTATGAGTTGCCTGCAAGTGCAGAAATTATGTTCTTAATTTTGCATTTGTTTCTTTGGGCATTGATCATCTTCACCTTCTTTTTTTTTTTGTTCCCACTTTTGCCGTAATAGAACTATAAGGCTTGGGCTCTGCAATTTTTAGCTATAGCTTGTTTATCACTAGCAGCTAAAATGGAGGAAAATAAAGTTCCTCCATCTGTATACTTACAGGTAATGATCTCACTAAGTGACAAATTGGTGTATTCAGAAGTTGGTCATGCTTTTCTTGCTTCTTTCCCTGTTTTTTTCCTAATGATGTGGTTTTTGTGGTTAGGTAGGACTTAGGAGAATGTTTTTGAAGCCAAAACCGTTCAAGGTTAGGTAGGAGAACCCAAGTTTGTTTTTGAAGCCAAAACCATTCAAAGAATGGAATTTCTAGTGTTGAACGCGTTGAATTGGAGAACTAGAGCACTCACTCCTTGCTCTTTCATTGACTATTTCATCTGGAAATTACATGCTCATATCTATCAACATCTTCTCTCTCTAGATCAGTACAGTTCATATTAGGCACAATGAAAGGTCTATTTTTGTACTGTGTCATGAGGCTCCTTTTGTTTATTCCCGGAGCTGTCTTTTAGGTTGAAGTATTGATGCAGTTCCTAGTGGGAAACTAAATGCAGGAATTGACTTCTTGGAAGTATCTGTTTCAGGACGATAAGTGCTAGCCTTAGACATAGATAAGGCAATGCCAAGCTTCATAGATATAGAAAAGGTAAAAAGAACCAGAGAAAACAATATTAGGGGTGGTTCCCCACAAGAATAAAAATGCAAGATAGGAAAAATTTGCTTTTGCCCGTAAAGATCTTGCCGTATGATCTCTATACCATTTTGATTGAGTTCTTGAAAATGAGTCTTTCTTTTCCTTTTCCTGTTGCCCCCCTTTTTGTGATTTTTTTGCAGGGTAGAGTATTGAAGTGTTTGGTTTGAGGGTTTTGTTTTGGAGGGGGGAATTCAATAAAGTCAACAAATTAAGTCGTTTCTGTGCTTCCAACTTAATTTTTAAAAATCTTGATTAATCATAAAATTGGAATAATTAATTTATATATTAAATTATATTTAAAAATTAAATTAAAGCTTTTTAATTCAAATCCATTTTTAAGATTACAAATTATATAGACATTCGTACACTTTTTATTTCAATAAATGTTTTATTTGTACTTACTCTATTTTAATAAAATATTTTATTTTTACTTACTCATAATTTTTATTTTTTATTTATTATCTACTAGTTTATAGCGGTTTAACACCAGTTGAACCTTTAAACTTTAAACCTTTCCTTTAATCAGTTTGATGTCTGATCTAGTTTTTAAAACATCGATAAAATTAACCAACCCACTAACATAACTAAGATCATTAATAACAAAAAAATTACCCGCCACTAACCTATAACTACTAAACTTGAGCTATACTTCAACATTGTCCAACCGAAAATAGAAAAAATAGGAACCATTTACAAACATATTTTTGATTCAACTTGGAATCATTCTTCAACACTTCTCCTTGATTTAATGTTGCATGCTCCAATTAAAGATTTGAAAAATGCAAACTTCTCTTTCGAAGGTAGTTTTGTGGTAATATAAGTTATTTACTCTTTAGTGTTACATTACCTCATTGTAATTTTGATCTTCTGTCACCAAATCACAGATGAAGTGAAAACAGATGTTAATATGTTTCATTCTTCTATGGAATGTTGGATTTGTTACCATTGTGATTGTTGCCCAGTTGTCATAAAAAATTTTAATTGCACCCTTGATTTTGATGAAGATTCACAAGTATCCTCCTTAGCTTCTTTGGACTCTATATAATTGCTATTGATTTAAGAGTGAAAACACTCACTGAAATACTTTTTCACCCATCCAATGAACTTGCCCAATTGCTATCAGTGAATGCATATAAGCTGAATTTGAAACAATTTCATATAGAACTCTATAATCAATTGTTCCATCATTGTAGCATAGAATCTGTTTGGCTGCTCCAAAGCGGTGCTTTGTTGGACTTTGCATGTATGTGAAAATAACACCAATAGAAAGAATAATATAATGTGAGTTAAATAAATCAATCCACCGATTGAATTCGTAAAATTCCTTACATTTGTCTTCTTATTGCATCCTTAAGTTGCACCTTTTCATTTACATTAATAGGAATAGCAGTTGGCTTACATTCAAGCATGTTAAACCTTTTAAGAAGGTCTCTTGTGTACTTCCTATGAGAGACCAAAAAATTTCACTAACTCCTTGTTTCACCTTAAGTCCAAGAAAATAACTCAACAATCTCAAGTCTAACATTTCAAATTTCTCCATCACATAAGACTTGAATTCAGTAAAAAAAGAGTTAGAAGAACTTGCATATATGATATCATCAACATAAAGGCAATTAATCAAAGGTAGTAAAGGGCAAGGTAAAATTAGTTTAACAAACTCTGAATGGAGCGATATTCTAGAACTTCTGAGATTTAGCGCAGTGAGTCACCTCTCCATGGCTTCATCCCTCTCCCTCTCCCAACCCTTATCTGTTGGACCCTTAAATTTTTTTTAGTCAAGCATGATTTGAAATAAAATTTAAGGTTTAATTGGACTAATTATTTTTGGAGTTATTTAATTATGTCAAAGTTAGTAGGATTTATTGAATGGGTAAGTGGAATTAAAGTGTTAAAGTAATAAGAGTGTTTAAGGGCTTTTTTGGGAGATCACTTAAGCATAAAAGACATAGGGCCTATAAGGAAGGGCAAGAGGACTTTGTACACTTATTAAGCTTAGAAATGGAAGAAGAATATGTTGTCTTGCTTGTTGAGAAGAGAAAAACGTGAATTGAAGGGAGAGAAGGGTGAAAAACGAAAATAAGAGAGAAGAAGAGAGGTTTCGGTGAAAGAAGAAAAGAAGAGAAATCAAGCTTGTTAAGGTAAGTGACCATCTTTTCTTCTTGCTTTATTAAAGAAATGGGTTGTGTTGAGGACGAAGGAGTTAGAGAAAAAAAGGAGTTTATGTAGAGAATGAAAGATTTGTGTTGGAGGAAGATGAATTAAAAAAACCCAAATTGATTTTAGAGTTTCTAAACTAGATCTTAGGTTTTCTAACCTAGATGGACTATTGGTAGGTTAGATTTAAGCTTAATTTATGTGTATTGCAATTTTGTGATTTTTGAATGTTTATGAATTTTATTGGAATGTTATTTTAAGAAACCAAGAGAATCCTATCCAAGAGCAAGGGGAAGGGCAAGCTTGACTTGGATTTTCGCAAGCTACTTAGGTAGGTAATGTATTTTTTAGTTATTGTGTAATTGGGCAAATGCTTGCCTATGTGTGTGTATGTTGATTTGCTTGAGTTGGATTTGCTTGAAATTGAATTGTTATGACTTATTGGAAATGCATGATGCTTTGTGATTATGTTATACCATAAAAGAGGTTATAACATTTAGACTTAAATGGAAAGAAGAAAAAGCATGCAAATATTGAGCGTGTGATAAAATGATTATGTGCTTTTGTTTGGGCAAGAGAGGAACCCGTTTTGTTAGTCACGTGCACGTTAACCCATAGCCTTCTCCCGGCTGCCCGCTTGAGGCCACAAGATCCTGAGAATTCGGACTCATTTTGTTCATAAAGTAAACTTTGGTTTCTCTGTTTCGTTCTACGGAACTCTCGAGCCATTTGTTTATGCATTTCATCTTTAATTTGTCAACTATAGTGCATAGTTGAGTGTTATGTTTAATGGTTGAAGTCTATGTTGTGTGTTATAAGTTTAAGTTAAATTGATCAAATGCTTAAATTGCTAGAATAGATTGAGAATGCTCGAATTGCTAGATGTACATGAACATATGCTTGAATTTATGGTCAATTGCTAATGACTATAAATATATTAGCCACTGAACTGTATAGCTCACTATACTATTCCCTCCTCAGGTGCAGAATAAGAAGGTTAACAATCCTTGCAAGGCATCAGAAACTCCAAGATAATTGAAACTTTTGTAACTAAGTTAATTCGATCACTTTCGGATAGCTTTAAAAGCATGTTAAACATCGAGCATCCAATGTATTATGCATTCTGTGTTAATCCTCTGATTATAATGTTATGATGTAATTAAAATTATGTATGAATTTCTTTTGATTTAGTAATGGGTTTAGAACTGAAAAGTTCCAACGAGTGCGTGCATATGTTTCTTGTACTTGTACAAATTCAAAATTTTATGTCTTTCATAAGTGTAGGAATTGTGTTCAAACTTCAGGGGGAAATCTGGACTAATCTAGGTGGAATTAGACAAAGTTGTCTTTTAGAAATTATAGGTCTTTCTTTTATCTTTCCAACGGTATATAGTATGAGAACTTTGGACATTGGAGTCAAAAGTTATGGTCCTTATAAGTGGAGATGTTTTCGTGATAACATCATATCGTCTAGTGATGATGTCATAACGTCATATCGTCTGGTGATAACGTCATATCGTCTGAGGTTGACCTTCTGGTTCTTCTTAAGTTGACAATCTGCTTCTTCTAGGATTGACCTTTTGTATCTTCTATGTTTGACCTTTTGTATCTTTTAAGGTTGACCTATATCTTCTATGGTTAACCTTTTGTATCTTCTATAGTTGACCTTTTGTATCTTCTATAGTTGACCTTTTGTATCTTCTATGGTTGACCTTCTATATCTTCTTGTCCATATCTTCTGGTGCTCAAACGTCTTCTATGAACTATCTATTTTTCATCTTATGGTCTAATTTTGACCCTCTAGATGATAGAATATGTCTTCAAGGTCTTCATGAAAGTTGTATATCTTGAAGTCTTCTTTCAAAACCTTTAAGAATGACCTTGATTCAATATCTCTAGAGAAAGTTATGCCAATTGCCAAAACATCTTCTATTCATTGTTCATAAACTTCTTCTAGGTACTGTTCATCTTGTATCGTCTGGTCCCTTTTGTGGCCCTGTAGATGATCGAATTGGTCTTCAAGGTCTTCATAAAAGTTGTAGATCTTGAAGTCCTCTTTTGAACCATCTAAAGAACACCTTAATCTGATGTCTATACAAAAAGTTATGGCAATTTTCTCAATTCATCTAACCCTTCATCTGGTTTCGTCTGACTATATAGCCTAGTCTACTTTTAACCTTGCAGATGATAGAATTTGTCTTTAAGTATTCATAAAAATTGTATATCTTGAAGTCCTCTTTCGAATCATCTAAAGAACACTTTAATCCGATATCTATAGGGAAAGTTATGGCCATTTTCCCAATTCATCTGACCTTTTGTCTGGTTTCATCTGATCCTATCGTCTGGTCAAATTTTGATCCTGTAGATGATAGAATCTATCTTCAAGGTCTCATGAAAGTTGTAGATCTTGAAGTTCTCTTTTGAACCGTCTAAAGAAAACCTCAATCCCACATTTATAGAGAAAGTTATTCTAATTGTCCCAAAATAGGGTCAATATGGTTAAGGACAAGTAATGTTTCTGTTAAATGTCTCCCAATGCTAGGCTTTTGAAGCGGGGTCCAACACGATCCCCTTTGTCCCCGATAACCACCCTTAAACTGCAACCACACCTCAAAGCCACAAATGATACCCAAACCGAACCTTAAATCAAAATCAAAATCAAAACACTGACCCAAACATCCTTCCAATTCCCTCGGCTCAAAACCCCATCCAAAACACCCCCTTTCAACCATCTCTGTCTGAATCAAAATCTCTAGGAGTCAAAGGAATAGAAGCATCGCACATGAAATCGACACCCGAAGCTGTAAATCCAGATCGAGAGGCTAATAAGCTTACTAGATCTTGGAAGTCTGTGGTCGCAACTGGAATGTCAGAAACATCAACCGACACAACTTTAACTTATTACCCACCAAAAATCAAGGAGAATCAGATTTTCGTTATACCTCCTCCAAAGTTAGCTAAGCAAGGACTTGTAAACTTCAGGTTAGGACTAATTGGATTCTTCATAGGTAAGAGACTTGCTTTCCCTGTCATACAATGTGCCTTGAATAAATCTTGGTCTGAGTTTGGATTGAAGGAGATTATGATCACTAGCTCCAATAATTTCTTGTTTAAGTTTGAATCTGAACTAGGAGTAATGTCAATTTCAGAAAAGGGCCCTTCACACATACAAGGCAAACCCTTATTTCTGAAGAAGTGGAGTCTGAATGGAGGAGAACAGGAGGTTGTGAGGAGTGCCCCAGTGTGGGCTAGATTTTACAATATTCTAGTTGAATACTGGAACACAGAAGGGCTGGGTAGAATTGCGAGCGCGGTTGGACACCCGCTCCTCATGGATTCACATACTGCTAGGATGGCTCGGATTGTTTATGCAAGGATGTGTATAGAACTAGAATCACAGAAAACCTAGCCTACTTCCTTTCAACTAGCTACATATAATGAGGATGGGGAGAGAATTTTTAAAGAAATAAGGATAGAGTATAAATGGAGACCTGAACAGAGTACACAGAAAAAGGAATGGGCACCGACAGGGAGAGTATTCAAAACTGGAGAACATCATGAGTTGGAGAAAGGTAAAGAGGTGCTAATAAATAATCAGGAGCAGCATGGAATGGAGTTGCAATCTACAAGCAAGTCTTTCCAAAAGGAAAAGGAACCTACAAACTCTGAAACTAAAGAACCATGCAAGGGATTAGGACCTCTGCTGATGGAACATATAGTGGGGATGAATCAACTGGTGGACCAATTTTTCAATGTTGTTGATGGAACATATAGTGGGGATGAATCAACTGGTAGACCAATTTTCCAAATGAAAACCTTGCGGATCCGAAGGCCACTGCCATAAGTCAAGTAGGTACAAATCCTTCCTCTCCTTATTCTAAATTAGTTCTTGATAATCCTGGTAATGTGGGGGGGGGGGGGAATTCACTTCAAAAAAAAGGTAGGAAACCTAGGAGAAAGCAAAATTAAGAGATGCTTCTGGTTATGTAGTTATGAATTTAGTCTTTTGGAATATCAGGGGGCTTAATAACCCAAAAAACAATTAGCTATACATGTTTGCCTTAAGAAATTATCTGTGGATTTTGTGTGTTTGCTTAAATCTAGGATTAGGTCTCCCTCTTATCTGAATAATGTTTGCTCTTCCTTGCTACCTAGGTGGCCTTTTTACAGTAATTTAAATCCTGCCTGAAATTCCAGAATAGTGTTAGCTTGGAATCCTGATAATTACCTGTGTCATATTCTGAGTTCTACTGATCAGTTTGTTCATTTAGAGCTGAGTCCTAAAAATAGTGCCCCTCTTTTCCTAGTGACTTGTGTCTATGGGTCTAATAACCTCAACCATAGGAAGAACTTTTAGACAAACCTGTCAAATCTTAGCCTTTCCATCTCTTCTAGACCTTGGATTATTGCAGGTGACTTTAATGTTATTCTAGTCCCGTATGAGGTAGATCCTATTAGTCACTTAGCTCTCAAAAGCATGAGTGACTTTAGGCAGTGTGTTGATGGTAATGCACTGTATGATCTC
The DNA here is from genome assembly GCA_025531955.1 of Erythroxylum orinocense. Taxonomy (NCBI): domain Eukaryota; kingdom Viridiplantae; phylum Streptophyta; class Magnoliopsida; order Malpighiales; family Erythroxylaceae; genus Erythroxylum; species Erythroxylum orinocense. The sequence goes on from JANZLX010000211.1 coordinate 30,319,699, forward strand.
AATTCCAGTGGTCCTTGTTTTACTTAAAACAACAAATTGGAGATTGGTATATTGCTAGAAAGCTAGACAGAACTCTCATTAATTTGACTTGGAGCTCAAAATTCCCTAGATCTTAAAGTGTCATTCATTATCTGAACATTTATGATCATTCTTTAATAGAGGTTAGATTTGTTTCTTCCATTCAAAAAAGAGCTCCTCCTTTTAGGTTTTCTAACTTTCTTTCCTCTCAGCCAAATTTTCTTCAATCAATTAAGGAAGCTTGGGCCACTCAAATTTAGGGTTCTCATATGTTTTGTGTAGTGTCTAAACTTAAGATGGTCAAAAAAGCCCTCAAAGCTCTTAATTCTGGACAGATTGAAGATGTTAATGATAGAGTTGAGAATTGTCAAAAAAATCTTAATATCATTTAGGATCAATTGAGGATTTTGCCTAAGTCTAATGTGTTGCTTGCTAAGGAATCAGAGGCCATTAAGGAATTAATTAGAGCTTTAGAAGATCAAGAGTCTTTCTTTAAACAAGCATCCAAGATTAAGTGGTTAAAGGGAGGGGATAGGAACACCAGTTTTTTCCATAACTCTCTCATTGCCAACAGAAACCGAAACAACATTCATTTTATAAAAGTGGGTAATGGGAGAAGGATAGTAGGTCATGAAGAGATACAAGATTAGTTTTTTGAATTCTTTCAAAGTTCTATTAGTAGTAAAAAGTCTCTTCAATCTTCCAAGGACTTTGTGGATAAACTTTTCCCTCAGGCCTTACCTAAAAACCTGCATAGCTCCCTTATAGCTGAAGTTTCAGCTCAAGAGATTAACGACGTGTTCAATTCTTTCAACCCTAATAAGGCTCCTGATCCGGATGGGTTTAATGGATTTTTCTTTAAACAAACATGGCATGTTATCGGGGGAGATATCACTAGAGTCATCCAAGATTTTTTTCACTGTGGAAAACTCCTCAAAGAGCTTAATTCTACCTTTATTACTCTAATTCCCAAAAAAGCTCACCTCTCCACACTATTAGATTATAGGCCTATCTCTTTCTGCAACATGCTTTACAAGGTGATAGCAAAGATCATTGCTAATAGGATTAGAGAAATTCTTCCTCACATTATTAGTCCTAACCAAAGTGCTTTCATTAAGGATTGGAGAATTAGGGATAACATCTTGTTGGCTCAAGAAAATTTCAAGAACTATCACCTTGCTAATAATCAAAAGAGATGTGCTTTCAAAATTGATCTCCAAAAAGCTTATGATTTCATTCATTGGGATTTCCTCACTACAAGAAAATAAGCCCTTTTGCATCGTTTTAAAAACGTCACAAAAGGTCCTAAAAACATCGCAGAAGGGCATTTGCGACGTTTTAAAAAACGTCACAAAAAACGTCGTGAAATGTAGCGTAGGCAAACGTTTTATGAAAAACGTCACGAAAAATGCTGATATTTCGCGACGTTTTGTAAAACGTCACAAAAAAGTTGAACAATTCGCGACGTTTTAGGGAAACGTCACAAATTGT
>JANZLX010000211.1:30375822-30395664 GCA_025531955.1 Erythroxylum orinocense
GTGTTAAACCAACACAAGGTGTCAATGATTGCTTGCACTGGTGCCTACCTGGGATTCCAGACACATGGAATGAAATTTTCTTTGCGTTGTTATAGTATCAGACACATCAACTTAGCCAACATACAAAACATGTAGTGAACTAAAAAGGGATGTTCACTATCAAAAGGTCTTCTCTGATACATGGTCGTTTTCCGAGCTCAGATTCTTGTCAATTACTAGAATATACAAAAGTTCGTACCACCGTCTCGTATCTCGTTGTTTGCTGAGAATGGAACTCTTCCAAGTGGCTGAATTTATAGTCACAGGAGAGGTTTTTACCTGGTTTTTGCGTTTCAGGCATATACCTATAGTCATAAATGCAATATGATCTGGAGTAAAGTCGGCATAGTCAGGGTTTCATTAACTTCTTTTCCTTGACATCTATATCTGTTGATTCTATATGTATCTGTATGAGAAATATTTAGGGAGATATGAAGCCTGTATAGTTTGTTTTCTATATATAGAATCAGAATATGTTCTTAGTACGCAGTTTCCTTCTCTTTTGACAGTAACTTAAACATGTATATTTAGCTTTGCTTTTGATCTGCCACTTATTTGTTCAGTAAGTACAGATGTTTCTGTTGATGCAGATGGAAAGATCTAAGATGGTAAGAATTCGGCAAAAGCTGACATTAATTTCTTAAAGCATACAGCTTAAACTTTGAAAATTGCCCTCGAAATCCAAACTTTGATTATGATCCTCGTGTAATTGCAGTATTGATTCAGGCTCCTCTGACAATGCATGTCAATGGGTTTATTGCCTTCCAAACCATTAGTTTCCTGTAAGACAAGATGGAAAATTGTAATTGAAGACAATGTTAATCGATGCTATGCATATTTATTGTGATATTAATGCTGATTTCTCAAACTTATGATGTGTTATCACCTCTGAATTGAGAGTAGATGTCCAAATTATCATCTCCAACATGTCTGTGACATTGCTAGCGAAGAGGGTTGCTGGATTGAACCAATCATGCACTAAGATGTTTCTTCTTAGAACATTACATCAGATGCTTTGGAATTCGTAACTGGAGACCTGTGTCATCATCCTATACCATACCAGAGGTGTGTCATTATCCTATACCATACCAGAGGTGCCTGTTAAATCTCACGTTGGGTTAGGATGACAGGAACAAGATCCTCAATTTTTTGAGTGTTTCAACCCTTCTGTTATCAGATGACGAGGTCAAGAATCAATGTATGCATCTCCTTGAAAATCTAAAATGGATTCTAAGTTATCATACATTGAATCCCTGTAAAATCAAACATTAAATTTGACAACATCCCAATAAGTCATCTCTCACGGGCTAAACGTGCTTTAATGGGCCACATGCCGAAATTATGGCCTTGAAAAAATTTGCATCCCTCCTTGAAATTTCCAAGAAAAGACACTTCTTGGACACTATCAGCCACCTGGAAGTGTTATCATACATGAAAATGTTAATAGAATATAAAGATTCCCTGTAGTCACATCCGTGTAAAATCAAACATGACAAGACATCCCAACAAAGTCATCTCTCACATGCTAAACATGCTTATGGCCTTGAAAAAATCTGCCTCCCTCCTCGCAACTTGGAATAGCGTATAAAATTTAGAAAGAAAAAAGACTTAGATTGCCTGTTTTTTTTTTTTGGCTACTATAAATGAATAAAATGAATGAAAGACTTGATTCCACTGCTATAAATTTGGAAAGAAATTAATATTTTATTATAATTATTTAAATAATTAATTTAAGCTAAATTTAATTAATTTAAAGTAAATTTAATGATAAATTGAGTTATTATACGCGTAATAATTTATTAATATATGTATAATAAAACATATTTCGTATTTTTTTAACTGAAGTTTAAGATCTGAAAATAAATATCCCTTTTAAGAATTTTAGGTGCTCAAGTTGCTTACTCAAGTTTTTGTATGGATCCAAATCATCAATGACTTGTTTTATTATTTTCAGCGCATGTTTTTGGCATTTCATTGAGGTAACAAAATTTCTCGACCTCATTTTATTCAACGATTTGTTAAGTTTGAACATCACTCCTAAGTGTAAAAGTTGCTTTATTGAGTAAGCATTCCTAAATATCAATAAACCAAGATCTCATTTTATTTAAAGCATAACAACACAATGAAAAAGAGTTACTTCCAGTACTTAATATAAAGTCGTGGTAGATTCTTTTCATCTTTTACTACAACCTATCAAAATAACAAGAATACTTTGTGCAATAGAGAGCTAAGGGTAGAAGACTCAATGTCCTTTCTTTCACATCCAACACACCATACATTCACAATTTCACCATATGTTGGTTATATTTTATAACATATATATTCTATCTTAAATTATAAAAAGGATAATTGTGTCATTTCAAAAATGTTATAAATTATAATTTAATGGGTTAAAATATAGTTGGTATTATCACGTACCTCAAATTTAATTATTAAATTATTAACCATCTAATTATAATTATTAAACATATGTTCTATAATTATATTAATGATCATATATATGAAATTAATGTTGCGATTATATTAGTCCCAATTACATAATGCTTTGAATAAGTAATGTTTTAATAATGTTATAGTATAAAGTCATTAACAGAATTTATCCTTTTATGCACGGTTGAACTGTAAATCAATGTCAAGGTGACCCCGACATGCAATTGTCAACAAAACAGGGCCAATTTGACGTCAGGCGACGTCACATGCAATTGCACAACCCGTCACATGCAATTGCAGCGGCTATATTTTAGCCCCCATGTTTCTTCTTCGTCTCAGCAGCTCCACATCGCTCTCGTCTGCTTCAGCTCACCAAGCACCATGGAGGCGAAGATAAGTCCAGACCCAGTAGCTGTTGCTTACGATCAGGAGAGCAAAAGGGTACTCAAATATGGTGGCAGAGGCAATAACTGGAGCTTGCTTCCTCATCCAAGAGGGAAAATCAAGCGCCAAATCTTTGCTTGTTTCTTGGCAAAGTTGAAGCTTTTTGCTCAAGCAATCATTGGATCTTCTTCCTAACCCTCTACTGGTTTTGTTTTTACGAAACAGTTGCAGGCTATGAGTTATACCATGGTCAGTCTCTTTTGTACAATTTCATATACTACCCACCCGAAGCACCTGAAAATGAAATCTTCCCTTAGTTATTACACCCTTGTTTAACGTTCGTGTCTTTGCTATGATATGGATAAAGTATCTTGTACAGATATATCTTTCTTATTTTTATAGGTCTTTTAAATATTTTCGTTCAAATTACATGTTTTGTATTAAGCGTAAATGTTTAATATATAGTAATTCTCTTTTAGTTATTTAACTTCTAAACAATTTCTTATTTAAACTAAATATTTTGTTGTAATGTCTTGTTTGATTTATTTATGCACTTGTACTCTTTTTTATTTGTATATTTAGTTTCTTATTTTATTTATTATTTTTACTCTTTATCTTTTTCTATATTTATTTTATTATTTATTACTTATTTTTATTTTTCATTTACACGTATTTATTATTTTTATTATTATTATTGTTATTATTATTATTATTATTATCGTCGTCATCGTTGTCATTTTTATGTCTATTTTAATTTTAATATTATTTTTATTTATGTGTATTTTTATTTTAATCTTATTTTTAATTATTATTGTTGTATTATATTAGTGTGTATATACATATATATTGTTCTATTATATCTTCAAAACGAATTTGACTCTTCTACTTATTTCAAGAAATTGAGTAGTGGGTGCATGAGCTTTGACTTGGTCGATGCATGCGTTGGACTTAAAAGTCTAAAAGAGAAACTATAACCAAGTTTACTATATAAATAAATTTGCTTATTTATTACAATTATTTTAAAAATATAATTTTCTTTAAAACATAAGATGGACAAGTGTATTTTTAGTTCTTCAGTTTAATGTATTTTTTTCTATTTTAGTCTATTAATTATTAAAATTTTATAATTCATTTTCTTAATTTTATTAATCTTTTAGCACTTTCATGAAATTTTTAAGGATATTCTAATTGGATATACACATCCAAAGTTCTAATTGAAAGAGATTAAGAGAGGTTAAAGATTGAATTAATTAAAATTTTCAATAATTAAACGATTCAAATAAAGAAATAAATTTTATAATAAAACTTAACAAATTTTTTCAAGTCAAGCTCGAGTTTTAGGCCATCTCTAACCATTCCACTAAAATTTTACACCAAATTTTGTGTAAAAAAGAATATTTTTAGAATATTCTTTTTACACCAAATTTGATGTTACTCCAACCACTTTACACCAAATTTTTAAACCAAATTATTTTCAAAGAATATACGTACGACAATAATTTATTTATTAACTAAATTAATTTATCTTGAATAATTAATACATACTTTATATTAAATTAATATTATTTAACAAATATAATTAATATTATTGCAACATCAAATTAATAACATACACAAATATAACAACAATATGATCATCCTATTGGGAGAAAGAAACAAAAAAATAAAAAAGGAACAAAATGAGGAAATAAAAAAACTTTTTATGTCCATGAATAAATAAATAAAAGGAATGTTTCAAGAAAGTCAATATCTTCTCAAAAAGAATTATGAACTTTAGTTGTTACGAGCTCAAAATGAGGCGAAAAAATTAGAGCTATAACAAAGACGAGAAGATAATAAAATTTTATGCAAAGATTTAGATTCTAACAAAGATCCAGTGATGCGTGAAGTTTTCAGAAATAAACAAATAAAAATTTATGCAAAAAGAGCTCAAAAAGGAGAACTTAAGGAGGAATTGGCTCATTTAATGGCTTTAGTCAGTATTTTGATTTTGGAAGAAATGAAGATGACCTTTCAAATTATTAATTATTTATGTTAAATTAATATTCTCAAGTGCTTTACTTTTACTTTGAATTTGATTGTAATCTTGAGTTTGATTGTAATTGTAATTTATTTTAGTCTGGTTATAATTTCAAATATTTTCGTTGAGTTTTAATTGTTTAAATGAATGTTGTGGCTTAAATTTATGTACCTTTTATTTCAAATTTACTTTTTATTCTTAACATATTTTATTAATGAATTTATAATACTTATAAATAAGAATTAAAAATAAATATAAATATTACATTCAATATTAGTATCATTTCAGATGTGTCAATAAGATATTTTTAATACATATTTTGTGTAAAGTAATATATATTTTAAATTTAATTACTTAGTAAATTATGTAAATAAATCAAATTGTGAAACTTAAATAAAAGGAACATGTTGAAAAGAAAATCGACAAAGTTGTCTTTTTACAACTTTTGGTGTATGAATAGTAGCACACCAAATTTGATGTATTACTATTCATTGCACCATTTTAATATTAAATTTTAGTGTCTTCCTTGAAGTGAATTTATTGCACCAAAACATTAAATTTGGTGCTTTAGTGCCTTCGTTGGAGATGGCCTTAGGCTATTCAACTCGATTCGATTAAACTCATATCCATTTTATTTATTTCCACAACATTTCTAATTTTCAAATGGTTTCTATTTTTTAAATTCAGGTTAAATAGAAGAAAAAAAAGAACTAATCCCAAGAAGACAATTCTCTTTAACTAACTTATTACATGGATTAATGTGTTGTAAGATACTACTATAAAGTAATAGACACGCCGTCTTTTTCCTCCTAAATAAACTATATTATATTTCTTTATCAAAATCATCCCATAATTGCTTTTATATAATCCTTAACACGTGTCTCTGTACTACAAGTTACATAATAACTATGGAAAATCTGTCTTTTGAGGTTTTGTCAGTACATGTCGTGTTAGTAGATCCCGATGCAGAGAAATGGCCCCTCAAATCCTCTGGCCAACCAAGAACCCAGTGCCAACTCAGTCCACTCACATAAATAAAAGGCTAGATATATTCGGACAGGATTGGTAGCTAAGATGCATTAGGATAGGGTTGGCACTGGATTCTTGGGCAGAGGATCAACCCCCGATAAATGAAGTGTTTATGAGCAGACTAGATCACATCGCTGAATTGGGTTTGTACAAGTGCACACGTTGTGTGTTGGAGCAGAAAAAACGGGGACCCTTTAGCTTCTTTTCTCTGCCGAATTCAATCAGATATATGTATATGTAGTTATGTACATATATACGTAGTTATGTACATATATACGTCAGGTTTGTGTTTCTGCGACTTGCCCTTTAACAATGACGCTTCAAGTTCCTTACTTTACATGATCGTTTTTCATTTTTATGTGGTTTAAGAAGGCATTTTTTGCTGTTGTTGGGATGATTGTAGATTGGGCGAAGGGAATTGGGTCTATATCTGTTTTCTGTAAGGTTTGTGCGTTTTCTTTTGTGTGCATTGTTGTTAAGTGAAAAGATAAAGAGACTGTGCTAGTAATTGTCAAAGATCAAGATCTTTAGGAGGAGTTCAATTCCTGTAGACAGCAGATTCCGCATAACAGAAGGCAAGATCAAGAAGAATTTGCGGAACTTTTCGAATGAAACTTCGGTAACACTGATATTCCTGGTTTTCTTTGTAGTAGGAAATCCTGTCATCGGAGTTTGAGGGGCTCGTGTGTATTGAGTAGGAGAAGAGATGAATGGAGCCATTTTTCAATTGCTGTTCTTATCCTTGCTTTTACTGGCATTTTTCTTTGGACTTGGGAAACCAATCCTTTTGTCACTACCCTGCAGTCAGCTAAATTTAGACTGCATTCTTCAGGTTTGATTCTGTACCCATTGACATACATTTCTTTAAGTTGTGATTTGTATATATCTCTACACAGGCATTGAGAATCTGTACACTTTTGCAACTTACTGATATTTCTTCTTCTTCTCCACAATCCAGATTATGTTGTTCATGACCAAACGTATGTCCCTTCTTCTGTGCCATCTACGGAAATGGAGCATAATGATGAACAGAAGTCAAAATCTATGAGCTGAGAAGACAGCAAAAAGATAGGACATAACTCTTCTTCTTCACCCACAGATCTTCTAGCTTCATTTACTCCGGAAAGTGAAGATAACAAAGGAGTCGGGAAATTTTCTTCTAAGACAAAAGGTACAATCTTTTCTTCATAATTCTAATGTTCCCTGCTTTCTGTTCTGAACTTTCGCAATTCAGCCTTCAACATTGGCAAAACTTTGTGATTTGGATATGCAATCATAAGCCAAATCATTACTTGTAGTTGATCAAGTGAGTGTTTGTGAAGCTATGGAAAGATTATTTTGTTCCCATATTCAATACAAGTTATATGCAACACTTCAAATGACTTCTCTGGCTTGAAACTCAAAATAACATCGTCCTGTTCTTGTGGAAAGGCTAACATGGTAGTTTATCAAACTAAACAGAATTCCCCCATTTCCTCGAATACGACTTGTCTGTGTCCATGCTGTGATAATTCTGAGATCTAACATTCCAAGGCACCAAATTGTAACTAGATAAAGAAAGTTCTAGTGCCTCAAACATCATAAATTTGGAAAATACAAACTTAATAATGCAGAGATGGGGTCTGTATGCGTTGAAAAGCTAAATATCCACTGAAAACTATACATGGTTGTGGAACTTCAGTATATCCAATTCATGTACCTTGTGAAAATCTGGTTTTTCAGGGTGCTTGTGTATCTAAGAATGACCTCTTTTTCACTTTTATAGACTGCAACTATGCCCAGTCTAGATGGGTTGCTGATAAAAGCCGACCTTTGTATTCTGGGTTTGGATGTAAGCAATGGTTATCAGGAATGTGGGCTTGCAGGCTGACAGATCGAACAGACTTCTCCTATGAGGGATATCGGCGGCAGTCAAATAACTGTAAAATCAAGGAGTTTGATTCATCTAAATTCTTAAGGTGGTCTACATATACTTGTTCTGAAATGTCATAATAACCCAGAAGATTTCATTGATGAACCAGATATATCTTCATTGGACACATTTCTCTAATTCATTTTTGACATTGTAGGATGCAGGGCAAGACAATTGCATTCATAGGAGATTCACTGGGCAGGCAACAGTTTCAATCTTTGATGAGCATGGCCACAGAGGGGGAGTGGAGAAAAGATGCTGAGGATGTGGGAGTGCAATATGATCTTGTGAAACATCGTGGAGCTATTCGTCCCAACGGTTGGGCATATCGGTTCTCAAGTACTAATACCGCCATCTTATACTATTGGTCTGCAAGTCTAGCAGATTTGGAGCCTTTGAACATTAAAGATCCTGCCACTGATGTTGCCATGCATTTGGATTGTGCTCCAGCTTTCATGAGAATTCCTCCATAGATTTAATGCTTTAGTTCTTAATACAGGACATCATTGGAATAGAGGAAAAATTCGGGCGAATTGCTGGGTGATGTATGTAAATGGAAAGCCTATTCAAGATTGAAAGCTTCAAGACATTGCCAATGCCAAGAATTTACCATACAAAGTGTTATTAGGTGGCTTGACTTGCAGCTGCCGCATTAGTGTTATTAGGTGGCTTGACTTGCGGCTGCCGCATTATCCTCAGCTTAAGGCTTTTTTCAGGACAATCTCTCCGAGACACTTTGGCAATGGGGACTGGAACACTGGGGGAAGTTGTGATAACACCATTCCACTGACCAGAGGGAGCAAAGTCACAAAGAATGAATCAAGTGATCCAGTGGTTGCTGATGCTGTTAAGGGTACAAATATAAAGCTTTTGGATATAACTGCTATCTCTGAGCTAAGAGACGAGGTACACATCTCTCGTTACAGTGTTAAATCAACACAAGGTGTCAAAGATTGCTTGCACTGGTGCCTACCTGGTATTCCAGACACATGGAATGAAATTCTCTTTGCATTGTTATAGTATCAGACACATCAACTTAGCCAACATACATAACATGTAGAGAACTAAAAGGGATGCTCACTATCAAAAGGTCTTCTCTGATACATGGTTGTTTTTCGAACTCGAATTCTTGTCAATTACTAGAATATGCAAAAGTTTGTACCACCGTCCCGTATCTAGTTGTTTGCTGAGAATGGAACTCTTCTCAAAATGGCTGAATTTATAGTCTTTGCTAGAACAGGAGAGGTTTTTACCTGGCTTTTTCGTTTCTGGCATATACCTATAGTCATAAATGCAATATGATCTTTTCCTTGACATTTATATCTGTTGATTCTCTATGTATTTGTTTGATAAATATTTAGGGAGATATGAAACCATTATAGTTTGTTTTCTATATATAGAATCAGAATATGTTCTTAGCACACAGTTTCCTTCTCTTTTGACAGTAACTTAAATATGTATATTTAGTTTTGCTTTTGATCTGCCACTTATTTATACAGTAAGTACAGATGTTTCTGTTGATGCCGATGGAAAGGTCTAAGATGGTAAGAATTTGGCAAAAGCTGACATTAATTTCTTAAAGCATACAGCTTAAACTTGGATTATGATCCTCGTGTACTATTTGCAGTACTGATTCAGGCTCCTCTTCTCTTGATTTGATCTATTATTGCTAAACTTAAAATGAAAATGCATGTCAAGGGGTTTATTGCCTTCCAAACCATTAGTTACCTGTAAGGCAAGATGGAAAATTTTAATTTAAGACAATGTTAATAGATGCTATGCATATTTATTGTCATATTAATGCTGATTTCTCAAACTTATGATGTGTTATCACCTCTGAATTGAGAGTAGACGTCCAGACTATCATCTTCAACATGTCTGTGACATTGCTAGTGAAGAGGGTTGCTGGATTGAACCAATCATGCACTGAGATGTTTGTTCTTAGAACATTACATCAGATGCTTTGGAATACATAAATGGAGACCTGTCACATCATCCTATACGAGAGGTGCCTGTTAAATCTCACGTTGGGTTAGTATGCCAGGAACGGGATCCTCTATTTTTATTAGAGTGTTTCAACTCGTGTCATTTAATTTTATATAAATCTCATATAAATATAATGATAAATTTAATAAAATAAATAAATAATCTATTATTAGATGACGAGGTCAAGGAGATGCATCCTTTGGAAATCTAACATTGATTCTATGTCATCATCATCGAATCCCTGTCAAATCAAACATTAAATTTGACAATACATTGAATCCCTGTCAAATCAAACATTAAATTTGACAAATTCTGTCACATCAAACATTAAATTTGACAAGACATCTCAACAAACCATCTCATGCATCCTTCCTTGACATTTCCAACAAAAGAGACTTCTTGGCACCGGCAAGTCTTAACATACATGAAAATGTTAATAGAATATAAAATTTGGAAATAAAAAAAGACTTGAGTCATGGATTGAGTTTCGGATCTTTTGTTATTATTACCTTTTTTAAACTTTATTTTTATCTCAATATAATGTCGTTTTATATTTTAATGTATATAAAACGACATTCAAACAGAGAATACCTAGTTGACTTTTTATTTCATTGGCATATTACTGTGAAACTTATTTTTTATTTCTGAGGTGAAGATCTTTTTCCACCTTTCTGCTAAAAGTGACCTTTTCATGGTCTTCTAGAACCTGGCTCTCTTATTTTTTGTCATATCAATAGGGTGCATGATAATGGATAAGCAATCCACTTTGCAATTAGAAGATACCACTAAAGATATAAAACTTTTTAATAATTTAAGAATTTTAAAAGAATTAATTTTTGAATTTTTCCAATTTTTATTTTTTTAATCATTCTCTTAAATTTTGTTTAAAAATTAACAGAAAAACACATATAACATAAATATCATACACGAAGCTAATTAAATATTAAAAACTAATATTTTATTATAATTATTTTAAATTATTAATTTAGCCCAATTTAATTAATTTAAAACAAAATTAATAATAAATTGAGTTATTATATGAGAAACAATTTATTGGTATATGTATAATAACACGTATTTTATCTTTATTTTTAATTGAAATTTAAGATAATGTATTTTTAATTTAAAAGTTATAAAAAATTTTAAATATGAGATTTTTCTGAAATTTCTTATGAAGTTTTTATGTATATTGATGAAAGATTCTAGATACATTGATCATAAGAATTTTTTTATATATAATTATTGATCATAAGAAATTCACGTTTTCATAGATGGCGGCGTGACCCTTTTAAGTGTTCAAGTTGCTTACTCTCTCAAGTTTCTGTATGGATCCAAGCCATCAATGAGTTGTTTATTAAGTTCAGCATTCCTCAAAAACAAAACGTATGTGTTTTGGCACTTTCATTTTAGTCTATTAATTATTAAAATTTATAATTTAGTTTCTTAATTTTATTATTCGTTTAGCACTTTCATTAAATTTTTAAGGATATTCTAATTGGATATACACATCAAAAGTTCATCATAATTGTTTTAAGTTATTAATTTAAACCAAATTTAATTAATTTAAAACAGATTTAATAATAAATTGAGTTACTATATGAGTAACAATTTATTGGTATATGTATAATGACACGTATTTCGTCTTTACTTTTAATTGAAATTTAAGATAATGTATTTTTAATTTAATAACTATAAAAAAATTTGAAAATTTTTAAAATATGAGATTTTTCTGAAATTTCTTACGCACCAAAAGAAGTTTATGTATATTGATGAAAGATTCTAGGTACATTGATCATAAGAAAGTTCACTAACTTAAAACTTTTCCATAGATGGCGGTGTTAAGATTCGAAAATGAATATCCCTTTTAAGATTTTTAAGTATTATTATTATTAATTTGTATAGGATGATTATCCGAGGCCCCGCGAGTACGGGTCACGCAAGTAAATAGGGAAGTAAGAGTATCGATCCATAGGGAGTTTCTAAACAATTACTAGGCTAAAATCACTCAATTATTTGGGCTGATCACTTAAATGTTGATTATTGATAAATTAATTAATTAACGAATTGCTAAAACTAATCCTAAAATAAGCAGAATAGCCGTGCAATTAATGGCTGTAAGGAATAAATCAAATATGTAAAAGACAGGCTTCAAATTTGGTTTCGTCATCGACTTCTAATAATTCTTTTCTAGTTTATTCAATAAACTTGATCCCTAGATTTTGAAGGAAACTAGATCTAAATTATCTATGATTCTCTATCGAGATGTCAAAGAAGTATCGTAGTTAAAATTAATTCTGATTATCGTGGCTCATGAAATTAACTAAAACCCATTAAGAGTTTTATCTAGTTGGTGATTCCTCTCACAAATTTTTGCCTATGTCTAGGTCCAAACCTATAAGTTCTTAATTTTGGCTTTCCACAACCGATTTTCACCTTTCGATTCTTCAACCGATAATTTTGACACAAATTATGTGAGGCCTAATACATAAAAAGCACAATAATACGCAAAACAATAATCAATAACCACGAATCAATTTTATTGAATAAAATCCATAATCAAATCATATAAAAATTCGAAAACTACTACCTATCTTTAAAACCTAACAAAAACTACTCAATCATATTCATGTTCGACAGATTAAATATTAAAGCAAGAAAAATAAACATTAAAGGAGTAAGGAATGAAAAACTCTAGAAATTCTTAGGCATAGACGGCAAAAACCAAATCTGGAAAATGTTCTCCCAGCTTCGACGTCACTTAGTGCGTCCAGTCCTCTCCGTGCGTGAAGCCTCGTGAGAAAGCCACCTGCATCTGGTTGGAACAGCGTCCTCCTTCGTGCGATAGCTCTCTCTTTTTGGTCTCCTCGTGTGCGTCAAGGTCCTGGAACTGCAGCGTGTGATTGATTCCTGGAGTGCAGCATCTTCATGCCTTACGTCCCTGATGTCTCCAATAATAAAAACTCACTAATATATTAAACCTCTGTTGTCGCAGTCTCCCCTCAATTTGCTACTCTCTTGCCGCCACCTAAGATAATAAAAACCCTAATTAAAAACCTCTCTCGCTAGTCTTCTCCAATTGTCGCGTGTGTTGCTCTCATTAAAAACCTTTTGTTAATTCCCCACCTCCCCCCAAAACTCTGTTACCGCTAGCTTTTTCGTATTTGCTGTGTGTGTTCTTTTCAATTAAAAATAACCTAAACATCCAACGTCTACTGCCTTCCAAAACACTGTCGTTTTGCTTTTGCTTTGTCCTCTTCGTAAACCTCTGTTGTGCTACGTCGTTTCTGCGGCTGTGGACTTGTTGTTGTGTTGTATTTTTTTTCTTTCATTCACCTGCTATAGTAGCCACTTCTTTTGTTTAATTTGAAATCAATTTCGTACTTTCTACCAAAAAAATCAGAAAATAAAATAAATAACAAATTCAATGAAAATAAATAAATTAACCTAAAAATGCTACTAAAATGAATGAATGAATATGCAAAATGAATGCAAATATGACCTAAATACTTATATGAATTTGACTAAACAATAGCAATGTAATGTTAAAGAATAATGTCAAAGATCAACATCAAGTTGCTTGATTTGAGCTTTGTAGGATTGATACATTTGTCGGATCTGCTTAAAGATGACGTCAACTCTATGATCATGATCATGTAACATCCATATTTACTTATTTAGCACTTGTTAGAGAATATACTTATAATAACCTCTACAAAAAGGCACAGTATAGACATCATTTCTTTTGAAATAGCCCCTTTAATTAGAGTTGACAGTCTCAACATTCACAGAAAATTAACAAATTAAAATTAAAATTTGATTTAAACAGTAGTTATTCTTAACACTTTAAGTTTGATTGATTGAATTTTATTATATATATTTGTGTGTATAATAAAAGAGTATATTTGTACTCATAATAAATGAATGTAATAATAAGTGAATTATATTCTAAATAAAAGATTAAGGATTGAATTTTAGAATAATTCTTACAAAAATGATCTTAATTATTTTTAATATTTTAAAAATCAAACCGAAAAGTTAAAATAGTAAGACAATAGATTTAAGGTCTAAAAGGTTCGACCAATATTAAATTGTCATAAAACCGATTAAATATTAAATAAAATTAAAGAATTTAAAAATTGAAGAAAATTATCCTTACCTACAAAAAAAATAAAATTTCAATTGAAAAAATTGACTATTAAATAAAAACTAATCAATTTATTTTAGTTTATAAAAATGACTAATTTATGAAAAATTAATTAATAAACTAATCGATTTTTAATAACAAAGATTATTAAATTAAATCAAACTAAAATCGTAAAAACTAAACCGAAAAATTGACCGATTCAAAGTTTTTATTATAAAACTGGCCGAATCGATCCGATTTATAAAACATTGATTATTTTGTTAACAAAAAGTATACCACAAAAGATTTATTTATTTAAGGTTGAAGTACTTATACATTTTATTTATGTAATCTCCTTCACACTCACTTACGTTTGAAGGTTGAAGTATTTATACATTCTTACCATTTAGACAAATCCTATAAACATGGTGTAATTTATTGCTAAAAATGTTTTTAATTGTTTGTTTGTTCATATTTATACATGGGTGGTTCTAACTAATTTTGTAGCCGGTAAATTAAGCTTTATTTGTATATTATTAATGAAACTTTTAATTACTATGATACTTCCTTTTTAAATTTATTATTCAAGATATCCAATTAAAATCTGGAGTTTTTAATTATAATATTTGTTATTTTTATATATAAATATATATACATACACACACATATATATATAAACACATAAATGAATAAATTAAGTTTAATAAAAAAAAAGGTAGATCCTACACTTATAAATAAATAAATTTTTATATATTGTTTTTTTAAAAAGGGGTCTCACTTTGTTATGTCAGCAATGACGTAATTACTGGAGAATAAAAAATAAAAAATAAAAAATACTAGGCTAACACTAACTTGACACTTAACAGATAGGGTTTAAAATTTACGTGATAATAAGGTTTAATTTTTAACATTTTCCAAATGTTAAATTTATAATTATTCTTTATAAAATATTAGAGTTAAACTTGTCAACTAATGTAAAATTTAAGATCACAAGTGACCCTTTTATCATATTTTAATTTTAAAACTTGGTCTCACCTTGCCATGTTAGCAATGACATGGCATAGGGAGCTCACAAAATAATAAAAATAATTAAAAATATCATGTCAACGCTGATCTACTGGTACTTAATAGAGATGGTTAAATTTTTTGTTATAATAGGGTCAAATTTTAACGTTTTTAAATGTTATAATTATAATTGTTCTCTCGGGAATGTTATGATTAAACTTGTCAATTTGTGAAAAAGTTATAGTCCCCTTTTTTTATATAAGAAATGTCTTATCTATTATGGTATATTCTCAAATTTTTATTGGCTAAACATGTGTTTTTTCAATGTTTTAAAATTCATGTACGAAGTTAAACTGATAAGACATGAGTTTAATATTTAAAATATTCGACTAGTAATATATAATCATTAAAATTTAGCTAAAGATTAAATAAAATTAAATAATTTAAAATATGATTAAAAAATATTGTCCTTATCTATCGAAAATTTTAAAATTTAATTTAAAAAGATTATTAAATAAACGTTAATTGATTTATTTTATTTTATAAAAATTTATAATTTATAAAAATTGATCGATTAATTAATAAATTGATCAGGTTTTAATAACAAAAATTATTAAAATAAATTAAACTGAAAAGTTAGACACTTAAAACTTTTTACAATTGTCAAATAGATTGATTTCTTAATCATTGTTTTTATAATTACATATTAAGTTTTCACTTTGCTTTTCCTTTGTACATCATTAATATTTTTAAAAACTTTCTCTTCAACGAGCAATGGCATAATATAAATAAGTTACCATCTTGAACCTAACATGCAAAAGAGTTGATTTGGTGGAGTTAATTAACTGTCACTTACATCCCTCAAATTCTTCAAGTTGTCGAACATGGAGTGCCACTGGGCCCAATACAGTGCCGAAAGCATGCAAGAAAAAGTCTCTTTCAGAACTGGTGACTGACACAGCATGTTCAAGAAATCCCACAAGGCATTCTATGAAAAAAAGAAAGAAAGAAAGAAAGAAAACTCAAAACCATTTAATTATTCTCAAGTTGGTTGTTAATAATTACGTGAATAAATATAAGTACTTTTAGAATATGGTTTCTCATTATAAATATGTAACTATAATAATCATATAGGAAAATTTCAGTTCCTTATTAATAAATATGTAATTCACTATAATAATTACATTAGAAAATTTTTTAATTTCATATAAAGGACTTAAGTTTCATATTTCAACTCAATTTTAGCTTGATATCATATAGAAAATATTTTTGGCATTTTTTAATTTTATTTATTTATTAGCATTCTTTGTAGATGAAAAATGAAGTGCTTATTTAAATTTCATGTTCCAAATTCCTATTTCTCTATTATTTTTATTTTATACATTGGTTACTTTTAATCCTTAGAGAGTTTTCGTAGGATGTTGAATAAAATTAAAGAAATAATATCATTTATAATCAAATATAACAAATTTACACAAATATCGACTTTACTTAAGAAATCAAAATAAAAATAAAAATTGGTACTATAGACATTAACACAACTCATAAATTGATACATGATCAAAGGGTACTCTCAAAATAACATATTAAATATAGAAATTATCTTATCCATATTTTTGATAAAAAAATTACCTACAAAAAAGTAGGAACAATTGTTGGTAGTTTTCTCAGTAAAGTAGAACGATGCTTGTTACCAACATGGGTTTATGTACAAACTTGCAAACATCGAGACAAATATAATAGTAAAAGCCAAAAAAACTTATATAAAAAGACATTAATGTTGACAAAATTGTCATCAACTTTATCATCATTTGAAGATGGTGTTGTGATTATTTCTAAAGTGCAATTCTTCGGTAGTAGTAACTCACAGAAGAAAAGATTCCCTTTATTACTGCTCTCATCAACTGTGGAAAATTGAGCAACACTATTATGTGTCTTACCAAAAAGGTTATTGTAAGACAGGTTGAAAACTTTTAAGAAGTTTAGCCCTTACGAGGAATTGTTCCGCTTAAGTTATTGCAAGAAAGATCCAAAATCTCAATTTCAAACATATTTGAGAACAAGAAGAGAATAGGCCCAAATAATATATTCAAAAGATTGATACTTTGAATATTTCTAAATTCATACAGAATTCGACATGTTAAATTGTTGTTGGAGAGATCCAATCTAAAGAAATCCATGACAAGGATTTGTTCCATTTTGTAACCAAAAATGTTTCCCTTCATACAAATTCAAACTCTCCAATATAATATAATCCGCCATCAAAAATTGCTCACATAAATAATTGGTGGAGGGCACGGAGAGCTTATGATGGGAAAGATCAACTATTTTTAACTCATTTGTCATCTTTCACAAATTAATTGGGATCTTTCCTACAAAATTATTATCACTCAAGAGAAGATACCTTAACTTATAAAACTTTTCATTTTACTTTGAAATGATACCTATTAAACAATTATAACTTGAGATCCAAAACTTCCAATTATTGAAATGGAAAATTAAATTGAGAAAAGGTCCTTCTAATCTATCTTCCGACTAATAAATCTGTTGCAACTGTGAAGTTTACAATATTGAAAATATGTTTCCAAAAGGCATGTTTTTTTAAAGATCCAACAATTGAAGAGCATCAATTGATGCAATCCACTTTGGCATTTTGTCAATAGTTTGTTATCACATACTAAAAAAAATCCTTAAGAAAGAGTAGACAAGCTTGCCAATATGCTTCCTTGTGATAGATCTAAAAACTCTAACCATGGAAAATATGCACCCATCTCAGGAATGTGACCATAAAAATAATTTATGAAGATGTCTAAATGCATTAAAGTTATGTCTAAATGCATTAAAGTTGCCTTAGGATTAAGTACTAGAAAATCCAAAGATCTCCAAAGAGAATAATTGGAGAGAAGAAGGCTTTCCAATTTTGTATTGTTTTCTACTAACCACCCTAAAAAGGCCAATCCTATCATTTCCATCAGCATAAAATTTCTTGTATTTGGAGTGGTTGAAGAACTTGGAATTTCAAATTATTTGTAATCCAATGATAAGGAATTTAAATAGGGATTTTGAAAATTTTCCAATAAAGTTATTGAAGGAGTGTTAAATTCACCAAATAATGAGACAAATTATCAATTAAATTATTGTCAAAAAGATCGAGAAATCAAAGATTTGTGAAGTGGCATAAGCCTAAATTTATATTAAAGAGAAGGACATTAGAGAGATACACAACTAATAAAGACTTCAAATTTTAACTTTTATATTAAATTTATTTTCTAAAAATTAAGTTGTATTGATATTTTAAAATTTAAAATTAATTAAAATAATCACGACCATATAACAATAGAATAAAATGAATTATCAAATGATGATAATATTTTTGTAAACACAATAATTTTAAACAAATAAATATAATTCATAAAAACATGTCAAAAACAAAACATTTTTTTTAATTTTTTAAATTTTAAATCATTCTTTAAATTTTGATTTTATCATATATTTCTCAAATTGGATGAATTTAAATATTTTTATTTTGATTATATTTCTTAGAGATTAAGGACATATTTTCTTTGCGTATTTAAAAATAATTTTTAAATCTTACCAAAATTTAAATTGTTAATAAGTGAAATGGACTAATTATATAAATTTATTTAGACAATGAGTTATATTAATTATATAAATGTACGTAGACAAATTATAAAGCTAGAAGGCAAATTACACGAACACGCTAAGGACTAACCGCGTTCATCACTTCGGTTGTAAATGGTAGGCTAAGGTGTTCATAAAGACATGGACTGACCGGAGAAACAAGACTTGGAAAATTAAGTAAACGGTAGGGTAAGGGCTTATATATAGTTGACTGACCTGTTTATTTATATATATTACTTCATAAACTTTCCTTTATCAAGCACTAAGGTTTTATCACTCTAAAACATCTTCGTCATCGCTTGGAGACTGTCAGTAAGTAATAGAGAGAAAAAAGTAATAGAGAGAAAAAATGAATATCTTACTTGAGGTCTTGTTACCAAACAATTCTTATTAATTATTATTATATTCGTAAGACAAATAAAAATAAGAAAATGTCAAAAAATGGAGAAATCAATCATGAAGATTTACTTATTAAATTTATTTTCGAACTCTAATTTTAAAATAAAAAATTCTCTCATATTTTAATTTAAATATTTGTATAAATCATCAAAACATGATAGAATCTTAATGAATTACTTATAAATATTAATAATTTTGAGCTTAGATTTACTTTAAATTTAAGAAAAATGAAGAAGAAAACAAATACTATAAGTAATTAATGTATTAGAGAGCAGGTAAATAAGAAAAAGAAATACTTGAAATAGTTAGAAAAGAAAATACGTATTTTATCTTGAATTAATGTCTTTTGATGTTCCTGGCTACAAATCAATACAAGTATCATCATTTATTATAAGGGCAGAATTTATGGTTTTAATTATTGATAATCAAAAAATTCAAATTTTTAATTTTTATATAAATTTATTTAAAGATAATGACATAATTAGTGATTTCTATATAATTTATGAGACAAATAATTCAAGCGAAAAGTTCATCGCTTTGAAAATAATATATAAATAAAAATGTCCACAAGATGACTAACACGAACGTGTTGTCACTTTGGAAATAATTCAACAAAGTCTACAATAATGCATCAACCGACAAAAAATTATTATTAGAAATTAAAGTAATTAAATAAAAAATTATTAATATAACATAACCTCATATATCATAAAAATTTTCAAAATAATTTTCATAATATTAGCATTTTATTTATGGGAATACCTATACACTTTTATTGAATACTTATTCGATTGAAGTATATATTCTCATATATATGTATAAATATTATGCATTTATATCAAATTTTAAAACAAAACTTTAAGAAATATAAAT
>JANZLX010000211.1:30431664-30442346 GCA_025531955.1 Erythroxylum orinocense
ACAAAAAGGTCATATCTCCAATAAACAAAAGCATTTGCTTTTTGTTTGGTATATTAATAAACAAAAATATGTACAATTTCCACATTACACTAAAAGCATAACATTCTAATTGTTGAGTAATAATAATAATAAAATTCTTTTTAGCAATTTTTAGACGGATTTCAATACGTATTTTTGAAATCAGATTAGAATTTAGGAGATTTAAGGTTTAAAAAGTTTAGCACTATAACTTTAGGGTGTAAGTGAGTTGCTAAGGAACTCTCCTGGCTTAAGTAAGGTTGCAGGTTCGAATCACCTTTATATATGCAGTCGGCAGTCGCTTAAAACTTGGGGTTAGAACTTTGCCTCTCACAAAGGACCTACCGGGCTCAAGCGGGGATTAGTCTGAGTATGGATAGTTTAACGGTGTCTTCCCATAATTGAGACTCTCCTAAGACACCTTATGGGAAACAAAAAAAAAGTTTAGCATTATCATAAAATATGTTAAAAATTGATTAAAATTAAAAACTGAAATATGATTAAAAGAGATTGTTTTTATCCATCATTTTTGTAGTTTAATTAAAAAATATCGTTTAAACTAATTAATTTTTAACAACAAAATTTATTAAAATAAATTAAACTAAAATGTTAAAAATTGAATCAAAATGTTAAATTGAACTGGTTGAATAACAAAAATCTTGAATTGGTTGAGTTTTTGAACGATTGATTTCAATACATTGAATATTTTTTCAATCTAATCTTACACAACTTATGTATTAAATGTAATTTCTCTTAATGTTAAGAAATATTATAATAAACCATTCACTTTAAAATAATAACTACTTATTACTTTGCTATATCAAGAATTATTAAAACCAATTATTAAAAATCTTAACCAGTTTAATTGTAAAAATCTTGAAGTATTTGACTTTCTAATTAGGTTTTTAATTTTTAGGTTTGATTTACTTTAATGTTAAAAACTGCTTGTTTATTAGTTAATTAGTTAGTTTTATAAATTAGTCAATTTTTATAAATTAAAATAAACTAATTTTTGTTTAATAATTTCCTTTTAAAATTTAAATTTAAATTCTTCAATATATAAAGATGGTTTTTTTAATAATATTTTAAAATTTTTAATTTTATCCTATTTTATAACTGTCCAATCAAATTTTTAAACTTAAAATTTTTTGACTTATCGATTTAATTTTTAGTTTGATTTTTAAAAGCCTGATTAAAATGTAATAAGAAAAAAAGAGAAAGTAAATAAAATGATTATGATAAATATCAAATAAAAAATTAAAATTGATTTTTAAAAGACTGATTAAAATGTAATAAGAAAAAAAGAGAAAGTAAATAAAATGATTATGATAAATATCAAATAAAAAATAAAAATTTATTAAAAGAAAAAGGGAGTGGTGTGGTATCAAATATTCAAATGTGATCTAAATTTGGTCCAAATTTCATTTGCATTTCAAAATCTCAAGTTTGCTATATATATACCCTAAGCTCTCGCTGTTCCAAGAAGAAGAAGAAGAAGACTCTCTCTTTCCATACACACACCCAAAGAGTCGAGCAGTCTTCTCTGTTTGGCTTGCTTTCTGTACCCATCCCTCTTCGATCTTAAGTGTAAGTTTCGATCTTGCTCTATCTGGGTTTTTACTTTAGTTTGATGATATATGGAATTTGATTAGATCCAGTGAAGTTGGCGTGCATCCGATCTGTGGATTGAATTTGATTCCATGATCTGGAGTTCTTTTATGCGTAGATCTGCGGTGGGCTGTGATTTTTGTTGATTTTTCTTTCCATTTTTTTCTGTTTTCGTATTCGATGTGAAAAGATTCTATGTTTTCTTCTTTTAATGATCGAATAAACCCATGTATGATTCCGGTGCTTGGTTTCCAAATCATTAATTATTAAGA
Source organism: Erythroxylum orinocense (assembly GCA_025531955.1). Taxonomy (NCBI): domain Eukaryota; kingdom Viridiplantae; phylum Streptophyta; class Magnoliopsida; order Malpighiales; family Erythroxylaceae; genus Erythroxylum; species Erythroxylum orinocense. The sequence goes on from JANZLX010000211.1 coordinate 30,433,563, forward strand.
TCTTTATGAGTTTTAGATGCTTTGGTTTGTCGGAATTTAGTAGAGATGATGACAATCAGTAGCTTTCTTTGATTTTTTGTTTGTTTGAAATCTCATTAAAGCTACGGAGGTTAAGTTTACTTCTTGGTTGTTGGCAAAGAAGCTAAATTTCTGAAGAAACTTCTGTGTTGGTGGGCGTGAAGGCAGCTTGGGAAATGGCATGTTGTTGGTTCTTCAATCTTGGATTTCTTGTTCTCATGTACGTGTGTTTTTTAATGCAGGATTTTGGTGAAAAATGGCTGATGCTGAGGATATTCAACCACTTGTTTGTGACAATGGAACTGGAATGGTCAAGGTCAGTTGCTTATTTTAATGTTACTGGGATTCTGCTGTGAATTTGTTTTTCAACTCCAGGTGGATCTCTTTTGAGATCGAGATTTGATTATTCCATTGTATTCTTTTCAGGCTGGATTTGCAGGTGATGATGCTCCCAGAGCAGTGTTCCCAAGTATTGTGGGTAGACCTCGTCACACCGGTGTTATGGTTGGGATGGGTCAGAAAGATGCCTATGTGGGTGATGAAGCACAGTCTAAGAGAGGTATTCTGACTTTGAAATACCCAATTGAGCACGGTATAGTCAGCAATTGGGACGACATGGAAAAGATCTGGCATCACACATTCTATAATGAACTTCGTGTTGCTCCAGAAGAGCACCCTGTGCTTCTTACTGAGGCTCCTCTGAACCCTAAGGCAAACAGAGAAAAGATGACCCAGATTATGTTTGAGACCTTCAATGTGCCGGCAATGTATGTTGCAATTCAGGCTGTTCTGTCTCTGTATGCCAGTGGTCGTACGACAGGTTTGTAACAACTGCTTTTAGCATTTGAATTTAACATTCTTCCATTATCTTCATAATTTGGGTGCTTACCACTTCTCATGGAACAGGTATTGTGCTTGATTCTGGTGATGGTGTGAGTCACACTGTGCCAATCTATGAAGGATATGCCCTCCCACATGCTATCCTTCGTTTGGATCTTGCTGGTCGTGATCTCACTGATGCTTTGATGAAGATCCTCACAGAGAGAGGGTACATGTTCACCACCACTGCAGAACGGGAAATTGTCCGTGACATGAAGGAGAAGCTTGCATATGTTGCTCTTGACTATGAGCAAGAACTTGAGACTGCCAAGAGCAGTTCCTCTATTGAGAAGAACTATGAGCTCCCTGATGGTCAGGTAATCACCATTGGGGCTGAAAGATTCCGTTGCCCAGAAGTCCTCTTCCAGCCATCTCTCATTGGAATGGAAGCTGCTGGCATTCACGAGACTACTTACAACTCCATCATGAAATGTGATGTTGATATCAGGAAGGATCTGTATGGTAACATTGTGCTCAGTGGTGGTTCAACTATGTTCCCTGGTATTGCAGACCGTATGAGCAAGGAGATCACAGCTCTTGCTCCGAGCAGCATGAAGATTAAGGTGGTTGCACCTCCAGAGAGAAAGTACAGTGTCTGGATTGGAGGGTCTATCCTCGCATCCCTAAGCACCTTTCAACAGGTAGTTTTGAGTTCTCATTATCTTTTCATCTTCCTCTCCATATACATTTTCCATGAGACTAAGATGCTTTCATCTTTTGTATCAGATGTGGATTTCCAAGGGCGAGTATGATGAGTCTGGTCCAGCCATTGTCCACAGGAAGTGCTTCTAGGTTCTGCAGCTGCTTTGATGGTGAGCTTTTTCAGTATTGTTGGCTTTTTCGTGTCAAGCTGTCAATGTGAACTCCAAGTCTGGTTGATATGGAGAATTTTCAAGTTGGGGTCACTGCTTAGTGTTTATGTATAAAATAGCTATCCATCGGTGAGATTATCATCTATAGGACTGCAATTTCAATGATTGTCTCTGGAATTAGGGGGCAGGCACTGTGGTATTTTTCTTTTTAAAGTTTGCTGCTTAAACCATGTCTTTTAATAGGTCGCTTGTAGTTTGAGTTGATTGTGATGATTTTCTTCGATTGCTTTTTTTGGTTTTCCCATCTTTTCAGGAACTCGAATTTTTCCATTTACCCTGAGAACATTTAATGTCAATATCGTTCTATGAGAATTCATAAATTAGTCAGTTTGCAGTCATAAGCTTTTGTGTAATACATGTCTTAAACAGTTTGTTTGGATTACTTCGATTAGTCCTATTTGGTCAGTCGTTCACTTTATCACACCCAACAATCTTTTCTTCTGCACCAAACAACTTTCACTTTCATTGGTCCAAATTCTCAACTTCGTGATCAGACAGCTGTATGTCACATTCGCAGACATCTTAGAAGTTAGCCCCATGTATTAATCAAGATTCGTTACCTGACACACCAAAATGCTATTGATTGAAGCAAGTATCTTTTGGTCATTTAGCTTAAGAAACTAATGTTGGAACAGAGAAAATGTAGAGATAATAGTGTGTGAATTGAGTATTCTTAGGTGTGAAGAATGTACCTAGTTGGGGCTGCCAATGGTTATAGTAGGTGAATTGAGTACTCTTCAAGCATCTACCTAATTAGGTACTGAAGGTGCTACCAGAGTAAATGGTAGGACTGGCGGTTAATTCCGAATTAAGTCCTATCCAAAACCAACAAGTTGATTCAAGCTGATCAAATTTTAATTTAAATTCAGAATTAAACTTGAAATGTCCAAATGATAATTTAAAATGGCATCACTTTTTTAAAGAAAATTAGAATAACATCATTTAAAATATGTTGCTGGTATAGTGCTTTCTTAATTATTAATTATACTAATACTTAAATTTTAAAGATTGATCATTAAAACACCTACTTTTTCAATGAAATTAATCAAAATCATTTATATTAAATTACTAAAATTTTGATACGAATTGATATTTTTTATAACAAGTCAAATGTATAATAAAATAAGTGAGACGATAACGTATTTTTCATATATTATTTGATGACTAGGTTACTCTTTTATGCATAATTGTGTATGAATTCTAACATTTCTCAACTCTTTGTTATTCATTAGGAATGATGTTAGACTGGCCTGCGCTCGGCCCTATCTCAACCTCAACTTGACCTAAAAGTTTCCGATCAAGTTTGAGTCCAGCCCAAAGCCTATATAGGTTTGAATCTGACAAGACCCAAGAGTTGTAACCTGAACTTGAGCCTAATCAGGCTTAGATAACATAAAGTTCGATCGGGTCCGAATCGAGTCAGATTATTTATTTTTAAAATTTAAATATAACATAATTTTTACCTAAAATTTTTTTTGAGTTTTAGGATGGGCAATACGTGCTTGAGTCCAACACGAAACCCAAAATTTTCAGGAAAAAAAGTCCAAGCCTGACCTTAAGCCAGTTCAACTCAGATCGAGCTTGTTAACTTCAGGCCAAAACCGAACCAAAATGCCATCTCTAAATCTAATAGTCATCCTGTTCAAAATGTCTAACTTAACAAACTCTTAAATCAAATATTAAAGGGATTTGTTTGCTCAACCAATCGTACCATCCCCTAAGAGGCAAAAGCATGTTAGGAAGAAAAGAATGTTTATGTAATAATGAATTGATTCTCTAAATGTGAACACTTTTTTTTTATATCATGCCACATGAGAACTATATATATCTATTGTACAAACCTATTACATAAACATTAGCGAAAGACTTTGTAACAATGACAAGAGGATAACTAATCAATTTGACAGCTATGAACGAATAAGCTAATGTTAATGGGAGCAAAGGAAGTGGCAAAGGCCAACCATCACCTTGTAGGCTTCATTGCTTTGGTTGAAAATGGCGGCCAACGTTGCTTAAGCTCTCAGTTTCACTTGCTTCATTAGTTGTACGAAATCCCCAAAACTGCAAAGCAATAAAATTCCATGTCAGTTCATAGGTTCAAGAGTTCTTATATTACATGTCACACTGGCAAGGTAACCAGAAAACACATCAAATTTTACAGCAAAGAGAAGTGACGAAGAGAGCCGGAAAATCTTTGTACGTGTCTTTTCTTTGGAGTTGAACAATTTTGTGCAGTGGTATTCATAAAGATTATAATGAGATGGGAGTAACCTACAAGGTACTGAAATTGGATCATGTGTTGTTCAAAGAGGTGGAAAATTCTGAAAAGAGTATGTCCCATTACCAGCATCTGAGTCGTGAGGACCAGGGGATGCCTCCGGATGGTATTGAAGAGACATGACATCTAATGCAGGGTAAGCAAGACCAGCACAGCTTCCATCATTAAGGTTGATATGAGTCACTTCAACGCCGTCAGGAAGGGATGCAGGGTCAACTGCATAGTTGTGATTCTGGCACGGAATATTTTAAGCAGAAGAAAAACCAAAAAAGCAACAAAATGAGTAAATCCTTTATCATACCGAAACTTATAGGTGAAAGGTTATAATAAGTAGGATTATCTTTCAAAACTGTTGCAGCAAATGAAGGGGTAGAGAAAATGTTCCAACGTTTGATCCGAACACTTGGAATTAGGCATTGGCTTTATGCCATTCTTCCTAATGTTTACATTAGTCAATGTTGACCTAGACAGAAATATTGTGAATTGTGTAAATTGACTCACTTGAGAACTGATCTCGACGCGGTTAGCTTGAAGGTTCCGAACAGGATGATTTCCACCATGGTGACCAAACTTCATCTTGAATGTTTTCCCACCAAATGCCTGTCCAAGCAGCTGATGAACCATGCAAATGCCAAATACTGGAACCTTTCCCAGTAATTCCTTCACTGTTTCCACAGCATAAGGAACTGCAGATGGATCACCAGGACCATTGCTGAAAAGAACTCCATCTGGCTTCATCTTTAGAGCTTCTGATGCTGGCCACTTTGAAGGGACCACTGTAATTTTACACCCATAAGATGCTAAGCGTCTCGATTCTTCATCATCTAAAATCAAATGAAGCACATTAGTTTCTAATGTGGAAATATGAAATGCCAGTACATATGTAGATGATATCAAACCCACCAAAATTTACACCAGTGTTGCCAATATGTGGGTTTGTCATTAAGACAAATTGTCCTGCATAACTAGGATCCGTAAGAATTTCTTGATACCTACAGTGTCCACGAATAAAATTTGTAGATCAGATTCCAATAACGAATCACCCCAATTTGTTGAACGCAGAAACTAATAGCTACAACTTCAAAGCAAACTAGAAAAGTGGGTTACTTTGGAGCTCAAAGGCAACATGCTGTTCGTGGCAATTCAAGACAACCATACAGGCTGAGGCATAACAATTATCACATGCTCGCAAAATCCGCTTTTAAAAACAAAGGAAAAAAAGGCATTGTTGTCTTACCCCAACTTGGGTACCTCTAGCACCAAATGACTTTGCTCTCCAGACTGTACAATCTTCAAGTACAAGTCTAGCATCTGAAGTTTTCCAAGGCCTTTCTTCCACATCTAAAGCTCAATTTCAGACTCATCATTCTATGTATATCCTCAATTATACACATATATGTCATACACAACCTCATCGATTAAGGTTTGAACTTAGACAACATATGGAGGGAAGGGGAAATGAGTCCCAAGTACATTGAAAACTAGCTAATACAAATATATTTCTGGGGCAAGCGGTAGTTACCGACAGCGGCGGTGGAGGAAGCGTCCGAAGTGAAGAAAGGGGCGGAGCACCGAACAGAGAAAACCCTCAACTTTGCTTTACCTCTGACTTCTGAAACAGAAAAAGTTCCTGTCTTTGCAGCTAATTGGAACTTCCATCCATTTCCCACTGCGACCTCCATGCTTATCTTCTTCTTCTTCTTCTTTTTCTTCAGCCAACTGCACAATATCTCTTTGTCTGCGTCTCTCTGTCCAGAGGGAGTGGTGGTTTATGGTTCACTCAGCGAAGTAGGTGCAAAGCCTTGTGAACAAACACCAACCTTTGACGTTCCCCCGCTACAAAGGTTGCCGACATTCCCAACTCTCAAAGAAATCCAAGCCCCATTTTTATTAAGGAATGATAATTCTGGCTAGACCCAAAAAACTTGTCAACCCAAGTCCGTAGTTCAAAAACGAAGTTATTTTAGTTTAACTTAAGATTCAAACGATGAATTATACTAAAATAATGTCAATTTAATACATTCAATTTCAAGCTGAACTCGAATTGTTTGTAGATTAGACCAATAGTGAACTTAATCCGATCCGAACTATTATCATCCTTAATTTCTACTCTTTTAACCTCTCATTCTTTACATTTTTTTAATTAGCCTCCAAATACAAAAACTAAATTGCGAGTCAGGATTTTTTCATTTCTTTTATATTTTTCTATAATCAAGTTCTTTTCCACGTTACAAGATTGAACTTTTTAATGGTTTTCTTTTGAATTGAATACGACCTTTTTAGTGCTCTTCGATTGCAAATCATTGGAATTGAAACAAGCAAATTAACCAATGGATAACAAGTTAAAATGTCCAGAACAACAGCGACTGAAACAGAGTACAGATTTAGCTGAAAAATAACTCATCATAGTAAGAACTCTGCTTCAGGCAAACCTGGCCTATGCCAATCGATCACAAGAGGTTATTCAATGAACTGAGAGATTCTGCTACTATAAAACTTGAATGATTAAAGGTAAAATGTTTATGCTGATATTTATCTACTATTCACCAACAGCCCGTAACTGACGCAACAAAGTTACGTATGCCCTCACCAAAATCAAACCAGGAAATATAGTCCTGGTCACAGTCTAATCCTTCAACAGAGCACAGAAGGTTAGAATGCTCAAGGAAATGATCATTTGATCAACTAGGCAGTGACATTGCATCCCCTTTTTGTTCAACATAGAAGGGGATCGGTTTGGTTGGAGCAGGCAGCCGGCCGATGCTGTCAACTTTATCCCTAAGCTTTGGAGGAGGCCTGGCCGGTTTAGGCAACAACCTTCCCTTCTTTTCAAACCATTCAGGTTTGATCAATGCCCGTAAACCCAGTTCATTGTAATGCACTCGTCTGACAGTCCCACCTGCGGCTTCAACTGCCTCCTTTGCCCTAACAGTGACTCTTGAAACCTACATTTTTGTTTTCATCTATAAGATAATGGTTTTGTGTTGAATGCTAAAAGCAGTGGTATGCTTATAAATTAGTTTTTGATTTTGGTATTTAAAAGTAATGTTTTTTTCAACAACTACATCAAAGCAATACTGATGCAAGCACCTTATTCAACCAGAATTCAAAGATTAGTGGTGTATGAAAATGTTGAATGGAAAGCTATAGTTTATAATTTTTCCATAAAATGCGTGCAAAATTCAGGTCTAGGAGTTTAATCCCATTCTTGTTAGACAGCAACAGTATTTTCTCTAAAATCAGCTGACTAAGCGCAAATTTTGACAGCAAACGCTAAACGTTCCCTCAGACTTACTACAGGTAAACAATTCAAACATTTTAGGTTATGTTCAGTGGTCTGGAAACATGAAGCCTTTCAATGATGTTTACCTCCAGATGAATAGGCCATTTAATCTTGTCAGCACCACGCCCCATCAGTCTTACTCCATCTTTTATCTGCTTCCCTATGGCACCAGTATCCTGTAACAGTAGCAAGATGTTACCAAAGCTTAGCAGGTAGAGGGTTGATCTTAGGAAACTGAGAAGAATGACATAATACCCTGAGAGTTTTCATTGTTATTAATTCATGCGAGTCTATCTTGCCTTGATTTATGAGTTTTGCAATCTTTCCCAATCCTACAGGCTGCCAAAGATAAGAAAGTAATTTTAAAGAAATTAGCAAGAATGGGACAAAATATAAGTATCACTTTTTATGTAAGGCAATTTAAGCAGATATTATCATGTACTCCAGCATCACTAATATCCCTTTCAAAAAACAAAATAAATTAAACGACCCTCTCAAGGGCTTACGTTCAAGAACATCAAGCTAAGATTTTCTCTTCTATTTGAAGACATGCATCCAAAATGCAATGATTTCTATATATAAGCAACAAAACAGGAGCCACAGAAACAAGCAAATCTGAGGCTACGCTGCAAACAAAGGAATTCCAGCTATGACGAAAGAATGCAATAGGTAAAAAAAAACTGAACAAATTCCAACGACAAATATCTTGACCACATAGCTATTAGAACTTATTCATCCAATCAAGGCCACACTGATGCATACAAGGGCCAGAAGTCACAGTAGAGTCAAAATGAGGAAGAAGAAAATCAAATTCGAAGATTTACTAAAAACTAATCCTAATTGATTAGGTTGGAACTTAACCCTTTAACCCCAAAAATATGATAAAATCTATAGAACTACGAATCTAAACCATGATATACCAAAATACTCTTCTGTACATCAGAATTCAACAAGTTCTGATTTCCATTATGGTCACGACAAATCTCTTCTCGCTATGATCCTCAAAAACATTACTCTTGTGCATAGTCCCCCTTAGTAAGAACCCCTAAAGCCAAAATTTCCCGGAACGCAATCATTACTGCTATATTTTTTTCAGCATACCACATTTAGAGACTCACTTCAACTACTGCAGATTGCATAATAGTAGAGCCTCCTTTGCAACCAAGATTTGCCAATGATTAATCAAATAATGCACGAAAGACAAACACTTCTCCATTCTCAATGTCAGAACAATAAAAGCAAATGGGCATAAAAGAGAACAAAAACAACACCTGAAAGGTAAGGCTAAAAGGGTTCTTAAACCCTCGTTTAGGCATTCTTCGTCGCATCGGAGTTTGACCACCTTCAAACCCATACTTCATAGTCCCTCGAGCCTTTTGGCCTTTGTGACCTCTCCCCGCCGTTTTTCCCTTACCAGAACCAATCCCACGACCCTTTCTCGTCTTCAGCTTCCT
>JANZLX010000211.1:30442446-30452906 GCA_025531955.1 Erythroxylum orinocense
AATCGCTGCTTCCATGGAGACCCTTTTGGATAATTGGAAAAATTTGTACTCATGATGTGTTGCACATTGGCGGGATCGCTAGTAAACAACATATCACTTCCATAGAACAATGGTGGTCGCTTGATCAAAACGGTACCATGGTTTGCTTCAAGAATTTCAGCAAGCCAGTCATGAAGCCTGTGGAAGTTGGCTAGGATCAAGAGCCAAATACTCCATGGTCGACGATTCAACTTCTTGGTATGGTTAAAAAAGCAAAACAAAACAAGAATTGCTAAGACACACAAAATATAAACAACTAATGCCATGGATTTGTGTAAAGCTATAGCAGAATGAGAAATAATGCCAACTTTCTCATATCAGGTTTTTCTGTGTTAAGAGTGAGTACAAGGATCAAAATTTATAGGAATCTGTTTGCTTCTTAACCATAGTTAAACTTCCTAAAGGACAACAGTTTGGTTGTCCAAGAATTTATGAGAAAACAGAAAAAACAACTCATCATTTTCTCTAGCTACCTCCCTTCAACGCATTTCATCAGTAACCTCCGCGTTTCAGGTTATGCACCTTGTAACAAGAAGCTAAATCAGAAGGGATGCATGGATTTGGTACATAGTCCATACACAACCGCACTTACTATCGTGGTCTCAACGTCTCAACCAATCAAGTAGGTGTCTGCAGATTCTTAGTGATCAAGTCCAGGCTTGCAGACCCTGCAATACCAGACACCATATCAAATGCCATTTACTTCAGAAATCAACAATCAAAACTGAAACTGAGTTACAACAATTGAGTAAACAAAAATTCTCTATATGTATGTATCTATTCATGATTTGTGATGAACCAAAAGAATTCAATAAATAAATTTGATTTTCTATAAAGAGTAATAGATATATAACTACAGGAAGTGTGTCCATCACTGATCTTTAGTGGAATAGGTGGAAGTATTAGTGAAATTCACGCTCATCGACTTACATTCTACATATAAATAGCTTGGCATTTTGACTTGACCGCAACTAAAATATTAAAATTTTAGCAGATTTTAAGTTAAATTCGGATTTGAATTTCATAATCCATTTCAGTACAAAAGTATCTATTAATTAAAATTAAAATAATATTAGTTTATTTAACTATTATCATCTTTAAATTTTAGTTGAAAGAGCGCACAAAAAAAATTGAAGTTTGTATATTTCTAATTTTAATGTATTATAAGAATATTACATTTTTAAATATAAGTTTCTTCTATTTGTTTCTTCTATATGCTTATAAATAAGATTCTTTAATATACAAATGTGTATCTTATCAAATATAACATAATTGTAAATTATATATATATTTTTTAGTTAACAATTATTATATTTAAAGAATAAAATATTCGTATTAAGTTTAATAAATTAAGTGATGAAAGTAATATATATACCAATATTATACTGTACTCATACTAAAATTGGTCTGAACTGCTGCAAAACATATATCCCTACAATATTACTTGGAGATTTGCATTGAGCTGAATTGATATCAATAAATAAATCTAAATATCAGATTACTCAAATTTTTAAGCTCATGCAAGAGTTCAGTGACATAGCTACACTGACTCAGTGTCTCTAGAACACTACAATGATATGATATACTGATCTGTCAACCTCTCATCTTCTTTAATCTAACCAAGAAGCCATGACAGATCTCATGACAGATGCCAGGATTAGGAATTGTGGGGTGTCTTCTGTACCACCGCGACATGATAGGTTTTCTGATAACAGCTGCAGAGGTCTTCAATGGAGTGAAACCTAACGCCTTTCCGGGACAAATTCTAGGCATGCATTAAATGGATAGAGCTTTTGTGGTGGTTCCTGTCTTGTCCCAATGCTGCTTCAGTAACAGCCATTGCATGTTTAGAGGTCAGTACTTCCATTGATTTGATGACTAAACAGTACCTTCATTGATTTGATCATCACTTGGAAGTTTATCTTGTGCTAAAGTAGTCCTAATCTATATAGCTTCAGGAGGAAACAAGTACCTAAATTTGTGGAAAAGTTTACCTACTCCAAATGGCAGATTAAATGTTTCCTACTTTTTATCTAATTTTATAAATGAGTTTTCTGAAACAAACCCAGAAAAACCAAGATTCTAGAGCCCTGAATAGCCATAGGTAGAACTAAAAACGTTTATCAGTCATAAACTTGTGAAATTGTTGATGTTTAGAACATTCTCCAGGATTTTCCAAGCTTTCATTAAAATTTTTTGTCTTTTCTTATTCGGGCAGTATAAGAATTGCTTTAAAAGCATCATCATGCTTGTAACAAGTTTAGAAAATTTCAACTGAAATATTGAATAAGTTTTGAGTTATCAAGTTCTTGACAGAAGAGTAATCCCTCAAGTTTGAGTTTCTTCAGATCTCTCTAATACGAAGATATTGCCATTGTCATCCCTTCCTATTCTCAGGTTATCATCCACATATCTACAATCATCAAATTTAGGATCAAACACTTCTCTGCCACTAAAAAAGATCCAGCTAACTTGGAGAACATCAAAAAATGAGTAAAGCTCGAAAACTAAAGGATACGTAATCTCCAACCAACCATCCGGATTGAAGATGCCGAGCAGAAGATCGTAGTTTTTCCGGAACATGTTCATCAACTATTACAGTTCTCCCAAAGCATATGCAATGTTAGTCATTAATAAAATTTTCAGCTGCAAGATGTTCAATTTGTTTGTGGTGCTGCAAGAATTTGCATACCTGGTCAGGAATGATTGATGAACTGTCATAAGTTATATCAACTCTCTGCAAAATTTTTGGACCAAACATGGATCAAGAACACTCCATAATTGCAGCCATTTGCCAAGAGAGAAAAAATAGGAGCAATTGATTTATCAGAAAGCAGTTAAAGAAGTTAACTGAATTAGAAGCAACCGTGAAGGAGGCCTCAATTGTCAGCTGTCCATTCAACTTCAATCCTCTAACGATGAACTTGATCACATTAACTGCTTTGCCCTCCATTTCACATCATAGAAAGATCAAATCTTAGTAAAATATACATAAACATTTAGTGTTTCTGCAGATTACATCAGAATGAATGACATTACAATTATAACCAGAATCAGCTACAATTCTAGCCATTTCAAGTTCTGGGAAAATGACAAACCAGGAATATAGCCAGGATCAGCGAAAGGAGTTTGGTACCTTAGCAACATCAATATACTGGAAAAGATCACCCAACATAATAAAATCTCTGAGTCCCAGCTTTGTTCTCTTTGAACCCAAGATAGTAATAGTACTGTAAACAAGTTTCCAGTAGCCACCCACCTTCCAGTTATACAACACAAATGCAGTCAGTACGTCATTCTTAGACACTCAATCCTGAGTGTTGTGTAAAGCAATGGACTTCACCTTCTGCAGATTTAAAGTAGGATCTGGAGTTGGATTTTGAGACTCTAAAAGCTCCACCAGACGTTCAATATCAGATCTTTTTGCAGATGGAACTCCAAAAACCCCTCTATCAATTCCTTGTAAGGATACAAGAATGCAAACAGGGTTCAATATCTATCTCAAATAGCTCGTCAAGTTCACCAAGCATTAATAATGGTTCGAAGTTCAAGAGCTCAAACCTTCAACTACCCTGTAAAAATCTGCTTTAATTTGAGCAAGTGACCTGTTTTCTACATCCACTTTGATCTCCTCGATATCCCCAGCTAAACCCGAGCTGTGCTCTGCAAACTTGGTGGTGAAAATGGGCCTAAACATTCCTTTAAATCTGGTATTCTTGATCCATGGACGAATTGGTGGGACTAACCAGTGAGAATCTACCATGTTGGTGATTCTGGGTATCGGAGGAACATACCGAGAAGCTGGTTGAAGAACTTTAGTGGACATTAACCCTCTCAAAGAGATGGTAAATGTAGCTTGTCCCTTGTTTTGTTTTTTCGAGAAAATGGAACAAGCATGTCCTGGAAGTTGGGGTCTTGTATCGTCCGTTTGACTACTGTCTCTGTTAGCTTGGTGGCTTACTATGTTTGCTCCATTCTTGCGGTAGCAGGAGAGAGCAATTCATGGCAATTACCGTAACGTTATCTTTGGAATATTTGTTTGGATAGGGTGTGTTTCTGTACTTGTGGTGGATATCCATTTCCTGAGCAGATTACAGAATAAAAGCTCAAAGCCTATCTTATCCCATTGTTGTTGTAAATTTGATTCAAAACTTAATGAATTATTTGACAAATTAATGATTCAAAATTAAAAAACAAACTCCAGTTAATACTTGACCGTGTTTCAAACTTTCAATTTTTTGAGTTAGAAAAATCGATATTTAAAGCAAACCTTAATACACAAAACTCTCCACTTTACGAAAGTGGGGAGAAAGTTATCGGATAGAAAATTTAATCTAAATAAAACTTATAAATCTTAACATTTCTCTGTTTCAATCAATCATCCTCTTCAATATTGAATTAAGTTGCTGCAACTTTCTTCACCCTGTCTCAAACTTTCACTTTGAGTTGGAAGACTCGTAAGGAGACTTTTAGCTTTGGGGAGCAATGATGCACTTTCGACCAAATAAAGCTTCTCCATTTCAGAGCCGTATTGGCTTTGGGGAGCAATGATGCACTTTCGACCAAATAAAGCTTCTCCATTTCAGAGCCGTATTGGCTTAATTTTGACAGAGAAGAAGGTGCCCATCAACTACAAAACTTCCCAAGGCACCAAATCTTGTTACAGCGGTTAAGTCAGGAAACTACTCATCTACTAAAAACAATTAACTAGAAGGATGTCTTGAATCCTTACCAAAGAATAGTGCAAGCCATTAGTAATCTGAAAAATTAATGAACTTTTCATGAGCAATAGAACTCAAGATTCAACAATACGTGAGTTCGACAATTTGGTAAAACTTTGCCAGTTAACAAATGTGGGTTTCAACATAGAACGCTACAAAATATACAGTGTGTAAAATGTTTTAAGCTGCGGCTGTAGGTTTCGCAGCCTCCTGCTGCAGTTTCCACTGCTCTGGGGTCACAGCTTTCTTTATGGAGAGAGCATGTATCTGCTTCATTTCCACTTCCAAAGCAGCATTGACCATTCGATGCCTCTCCAGCAGCCTCTTGCCTTCGAATTGTTCAGAAACAATCTCAATGAGAAAACTTGCTCCACAGCTGAGCATAAAATTTCATCAAACCAAAGTAAGAATAGACTATAAAAATAATCATGCGCATATTAAAATTCAATTAAATTAGCAACACTTACCCTCCAGATGTATCAATCACTTCCTGAAAAGAAAAAGAGAATAAAATGAAGAGACTTAGTTCCTGAAAGAGAATATGTGTCACATTGATAATGAAAATTTCACATGAGTCTCCACAAGTAACATCTCAAGGGGAAAAGATTATAGATTGTGCATCTGTTATAAAATTATGGATTGTGCATCTGCTAAAAAAAATCATCAATACGATAACTTTAAAAAAATACATAAACATGGGAGCAAACAAGCTGATTCAATTGATGATTAGTACTTAATTTTCACAGTGAACAAAACTCTGGTTTCACAGAGTTCAGGTGTTAACAAAGTTTAGTTGGGAATCTTCTTAAGGACACATCAAACATAAGAAATTTTTTTAGTAAGGTTTGACTTATTCTTCAATAGTACATCATCAGTATGATCCTATAAAGCATATTTTAAACAAATTAGCTGACCACAAATGTATCTATATTCCGACATGAATTTCATGTGGGCATACAAAAGCATATGTTGCAAGGAAGTCTTTTGGGTTGTTGCATCAAGACTCTGGTCGAATCCAAACTCACAATGATACCTCAAGAGAAGTATAAGCCAAAATGGTCTATATGCCTTCTTAACCATGTTCGATCACTTTCAGTAAGTCCAGTCACTTGTCTAACCGGAGAAGCATTTCAAAATGCAATAACAGTTATACATAGGGATATAGTTAGATATCAAGGATATTAACAACTTTGTTAAAAATTTACCCAAAAATAAAGGATATTAACAACTGAATTTCATTTCATTTCAGCAGGGAAATGATAATGTAATAAGTTCATAAATTTTTAAAGAGATGCCCAAAATATATGTATATATACACTGTCTTTCGCGATAGGTATTTTGTTTCAATCACTTTCCCTCAAACATCAAAACTAAACGTTTTTTCTGCCCACCTGTGTCCACTTCTGTCCTAAACAATAATGCTGAGTTAAACCATATCCAATAACAGCACTCAGTCAACTCAACCAAACAGGCTGAAGAATTTAATCACAACGTGAATCCCACAAACATAGCGTTAAAGGGTCAAATAGATTCCATATATGCTGTTTATCGTTACCTGGGTTTAATTGCCAAAAACCTTCAGGTAACTTAACCCAGCAACAAGTTAAAGCAGGTAAAGAAAAATCACATTTTATATAGAAAGACAACCAAAATTCAAAGTCAAATTTAAGAACGGCCCAGATGCTAAAATAGTGACTTCATCCAACGTGAATCCCGCAAATACAGTGTGAAAGGGTCGAATAGACTCTACACAAGCTGCTTATTACGGCATGAGTTTTATTGACCAAAAACCCTTAACAAACGAACTCGTGAACGAGTTAAAGTCGGTAAGGAAAAATCATATCTTTACATCAAATTCGCCCAAAATAGAATTCATAGTCAGGTTCAAGAACGACCCAGATGCTAAAAATCATTACTTGATCAATTACAAAGTGGATGGTAAACAAAGTAAACTCACAAAAACCTTGAAGCAGATGCATCTACAGAAAACAAAACCAATTCCAGGAAGCTAAAGAGATTAAAAAGGAAAAAGAGAGAGGCTTACCAGATGCAAAGGATTCAATTTAGATTTCAAAGTAGCTTCGACTTGCTCCTTTGTCACTCCCATCTTTCTCCCTCTTTCTCTACGAATTCTCGCTTCTTTGTGTTTTGTTGGAGCCTACTATTTCCAATTTTTGTCGTTTTAAATTGATTTGGGAGGTCTATGTGCTATTATTATTTGAGGTCCAATAAATCCCAAAGCCCATTGAAAGCAAAGTAGGAAAAATCTGTGTATTTTTTAATAAAAAATAGGCATAATAATAATAATAATAACAACAACAACAATAACAATAATAATATATAAATATATATACAGGAGAAATTTATTTTATAGAGTATTCGTAAATTAATTCTTTGAAATAATAAATAAAAATTTAAATATTTTTTACATATTTAACATAAATAAAGATAATAATAATTTCCATTAATCTTTAATTATTTGCTTAAATTTTAAATTTAAATTTAAATTTAAAAAATTTTAAGTTTAAGTTTAAGTTTGAACTCAATCAGATTTACTTTATTTTATTATTTTAAAATCCTACAAGCTGCCAAAAATAAGAAAGTAATTTTAAAGAAATTGGTAAGAATGGGACAAGATATAAGTATCACTTTTTTTTTTTTTTGTAAGAAACAATGAGCAAAGCTCATAAAAGCATAACATTACCTGACATAAGAGACCCCTATTAAATCATGATCAATCCATCTATTAACACTAGAGGAAATTTATCCCAAAACATAAAAACTAGGAAGACAATAAAAAATAAAATAAGAAAAAGAGTCAGCAGCAAAGTTCCCTTCTCTATAGATACGAGTGAGTTTCACATTATTAAAACGTTTCAATAAATTTAGAATTCTATTAACAAGAGACAAACAACCTGAATTTGTTTGAACACCACCGATCAATATCTTGACAACAATCTCATTATCACAATAATTTGAGCAGATATTATCATGTACACCAGCATCACTAGTATCCATTTCAAAAAACAAAATAAATTAAACGAGTCTCTCAAGGGGTTACGTTCAAGAATGTCAAGCTAAGATTTTCTCTTCTATTTGAAGGCATGCATCCAAAATGCAATGATTTCTATATATAAGCAACAAAACAGGAGCCACATAAACAAACAAATCTGAGGCTACGCTGCAAACAAAGGAATTCCAACTATGACGAAAGAACGCAATAGGTAAAAGAAACTGAACAAATTCCAACGACAAATATCTTGACCACATAGCTATTGGAACTTATTCATCCAATCAAGGCCATACTGATGCATACAAGGGCCAGAAGTCACAGTTGAGTCAAAATGAGGAAGAAGAAAATTGAATTCGAAGATTTACTAAAAACTAATCCTAATTGATGAGGTTGGAACTTAACCCTTTAACCCCTAAAATATGATAAAATCTATAGAACTACGAATCTAAACCATGATGTACCAAAATACTCTTCTGTACATCAGAATGCAACAAGTTCTGACTTCCATTATGGTCATGACAAATCTCTTCTCGCTGTGATCCTCAAAAATATTACTCTTGTGCGTGGTCCCCCTAACTAAGAACCCCTAAAGCGAAAATTTCCCGAAATACAATCATTACTGCTATTATTTTTTCAGCATACCACATTTAGAGACTCACTTCAACTACTGCAGATTGCATAAGAGTAGAGCCTCCTTTGCAACCAAGATTTGCCAATGATTAATCAACTAATGCAAGAAAGACAAACACTTCTCCATTCTCAATGTTAGAACAATAAAAGCAAATGGGCATAAAAGAGAACAAAAACAACACCTGAAAGGTGAGGCAGATCCTCTTTCCAAGAGGATCCCTGTCCAATTCTGTCTAATAAGAAAACGTCATTGTATTGATTAAAATTATACAGACTATTAAACTTGGACAGACGCCTGTGGAACCCACTCATAGGCGCCGATATTGACCCAAAAAGAAGCTAGCTTTGGCTTTGTTATTCCTCAACGTTATTCCAAAGCATCTCATTGATAAAAAAATTTTGGTTTTGCGATTTTATCTTTATTCTTATTAAGAACAAAATTTAATGATATTATTAAATATTATTAATAATTAAATAAATTTATAATAATAAGAATAATTGTAAGTAGGAAATTAATAATTATCAAAATTATTAACAATTAAATTAATAAGAATAATTAAATAATCATAATTATTTTTAATAATAATATAATGGTGAATAATAATAAGGAATATAAAATTACCACAACTTATAATAATTCCTGAAATATTTTCTAAAAATACAAATTATAAGGAAATTATAATTATCATAATTGAAAACAATTAAAATAATAAGAATAATTAAAGAAACTAAATGTTATTATAAATAAATTTATTAATTATTTTAATTTCTATTATTATTATGAAATTTGTTATAATTACTAATTTTCTTCTTATTATTATTAACTTTATTACTGTGATTAATTTAATTATCCTTATCATTTTTAATTATTATTATTAGTTTCCGACTTCAGTATATATACTTATTATTATAAATCTTATTAAATTGTTAATTATATTTATTATTAATATTAGTATTATTATTATTAAATACCTTATTATGATTAAATGCAAGTATCTTTATTTCTATTATTATTATAAAATTGCTTATTATTATTAATTTTCTTCTTATTATTATTAAATTTAGTATTCTTATTGATTTAGGCAGATTTTGGTGTATATTAGTTTTTATTAATAAATGTATTAATATTATTAAAAATGTTTATTATTATTCATAACATTATTAAATTCGTTATTATTATAAAGTGTATTTATTATTATTAGGGTTCGTAAATTTGCTAATTAATTTCATTTCCCTTATTATAATTATTGTTAAACATTATTATTAAATTAATTGCTGAGTATTTATGAAATTTATTATTATTATTATTAAGCCATGGCAAGTTCAAAATGTGTTTTTTAAGCCTTCATTAGCTTTCCACAGTGCCTGATAATTGTTTTCAGTTTCTTCCATAAAAAGTCAGCAAAAATTCAACATCTGTCTGCAAAATCAATTTTCTATATACAACAAATCTCGTATTCTAGAACGGGACAATAAGTATATTTGTAGCAAGTTCGAGTCTTAACATAGTTGAATGAAAGTATCATATCACTTACGAGGTTGGCATTTGGCCTGACGTTATTATTATATGGCCAGCCTTGGCGAGGGCGCGAAGGTTGGCCATTTTAAAACTGACTATTATAATAACTATTATTTAAAATTGATTATTATATAATTTATAATAACTATTATTTAAATTATTCTTATTATGATTATTATTAATATGAATACTATTATTATTATAAATCCATAAATAATAATTAGATTAAAATGATTATTTCTAATAATAAATTCAATAATAAAAACGAAATTAAACATAAAAATCTAATTATTAACATAATAAAAAAAAAGGAGATGGTGATCTGCCAGCCTCGCGAATGGCTCTCGCCCTCGCGAGACTGGCTTAAAATGGCCAGCCTTCGCGAGGGTGAGGGCTGGCCCTCGCAAAGGCTGGCCATATTTGGCCTGACGTTAAGTGATATGATACTTTCATTCAACTATGTTAAGACGCGAACTTGCTACAAATATACTTATTGTCCCGTTCTAGAATACGAGATTTGTTGTATATAGAAAATTGA